>CM035143.1:79982660-80047660 GCA_020205605.1 Panax ginseng | reverse complement strand
ATAATTCATTTAAATATATTATTTTAATAATATATTAACGATGATATTTTTATAATGAATGTGGGATATGTGAGTATATGAGGAGGAAGAGTATTTTTGTGGCATTAAATGTTTAACACATATTTTGTGTGTTGGTGGACACAATTATTCACCGAAATTTGATTATAGCCTGTAAAATTGCCCGTTTGTAGATTTCGGTCAATTTCTGTTTGGAATTTGGAAAAACTTTCTTCTGCAAAGTTGTAGAGAATTGAATTTCCTATAAGAAGTCACGAGATTCGAATTTTCTGATAAAAGGGCTATTTATTATGAATTATTGAAGTTCCGAAGCTCCCAAATAATTGATTTTTGGAAGTTTAAAATATTTAAAATAGGAAAAACATTTTTTTTTGTTTTGTGGGCAGCCCTAGCATGTGCAAGATAAGCTAAAATCAATTGTCAAAATGTGCGTAGAGAATTTGTAATATATATAATATTATTATATTAAATTTTCTACTTTGGTGTTCTAAGCATTTTTCTATAAATAGGGTGCTTAGGTTAGAATTGAAAATCACACCAGAAACTGAAGTTTTCTCTCTTTATATTATCGAGCGTATTCTTGTGAGTATTTTGAGTATACTTTGAGTATTGCTATACGGTGCAAGTTCAAGTCATACTTTATATCAGGTGTTTCAACTAAATCATCTTTCGAGGTAAGGGATATTTTTTTTTTGTAATGATATTATTTCTTCAATATCATTATGCTGAAATATTGATCTGAAGCTTTTATCAAATTTGGAATTTTTGGTGTCGGAATTACTATTCACGTATACGACACTATTCACGTATACGACACTATTCACGAATACGGCACTATTCATCGAAAAATAAAAATTTTCCCTTTTCGTCTAAAATATCTATTGTGGATACTAGCTTTGATTGTATCCATGTTTTGATCATTCTTGAATTTTTAAACCACTATGATTATTTTTGAGGTATTTTTGGACATGGATAAAACAAAGTACGAATCCTTAATCCTTAATCCTTAATCATTGTCATTTTTTTCACCGGATTCGTTTCTTTAAAAAATATTTTTCATCATCCTCAGTCTTAAATGATGATATTATTGAATATCTTTGGCTTGTAGTGCAAAGATGAATGATTTCGATGAATATCTTTGGCCGTAGTGCAAAAGATGAGCAGTGTTTAGATGAACATGACCAACTGATGAATATCTTTGGCCTGTAGTGCAAAGATGAATATTTGATTTCAGATATATATTGATTGAGGTTACAGGGATAAAGATAGACGATGAACTTTTAAATTTATACATAGAAGATAGTAATTTGCATTCTCTACTTAACTCTTCTAATGAATTATTATTTCCGCTGCGAATATTGATTTAAAACTTGTTGTCTATTGTATTCTATTAGATTTTTTCCTATTGAAGACTAATGATAATTTTTTTATATTATCTTAGTCATAATATTCTTTACTGGGCTAGTTGAGCTCACCATTTTCCTTTTTGTTCCATTTTTCTTCTCAGGAGGCGAGAATATAGCGAGTACAAGTCGGGGTATGGAATGATGGTTATAGAGAGAGTTGTTTAGTAGTCCTCACCATTTTGTAAAATAATATATAAATAATTGTGATGAGGATTTATTTGGGTATGTATATTATCGCAGAAGACAATAATTGTATTTAAACTCACGATATATATGTTATATATTTTTTGCGACAAATGTATTAATAAAGTTGTAGTTATTTCTGTACCATGTATTTGGCGACTCAGAATGGGTTGGATGGAATGGACCTATTTTGGGGGCGTCACAAGTTCTTATTTGTAAAAACGTTATATATTTTTAATGAGATCAAAGGACAAAAAGGTAAAATAACAAATAAAATAACTAAAAATTACACAAATAATATAAAATTACATAAAATAACTAAAAAAAACGCTATTTTTTTGTAATAATAAAAAATGCTATTTTTTAATAAAAAAATGCTTTTGGTTTTTTTAATAAAATAATTATTAAAAATAATAAAAATAAAAAATGCGATTGCTTTATTTTTTTAAAAAAAGCGTAGTTGGTTGTTTTTTAATAAAATAATTATTATTTTTATTAAAAAAAATTGTACTTTTATTTTTATTTTTATTATCATTAATATTTTTATTTTTATTATCATTAATATTAAACACAATTTTTTAATAAAAATAATTATTATATTATTTTTAATAAAAATAATTATTATATTATTTATATAATAATTTATATTATTTATATAACTATAAATAAATAATTATACAACTAATTTATATTATTTGTGTAATTTTTAGTTGTTTTATTTGTTATTTTACCTTTTTGTCCTTTGATCTCATTAAAATATATAATATTTTTACACATAAGCACTCCTACTTTGCTTTATTAGGATGCCACGTCGGCAATTTACCGGCGTGGCGGTGCCCAATGAATGAAATCGAAAAAAATTGATAGTTCAATCACCTAATTGACAAAATTGAAAGGTGGATCACCGAAGTGGAATATGACCTATAGTTTAGGGTAGTAAATCATATTTAAGCCTTATTATTATTGTAGTATATAACTTCTTGAGATTATATTAATGGTATGTAGTGAAGGAGAGGAAATGAATATATGGGGGAAATCTCATGTTTTGATATAAATATTAATCCATGCAAGATATTAACAGATAACTTGTGTTGCTCCAGCGGTCAAATGATCAAAGTTCCAAATGATAGGTCACAGGTTTGAATATGTTTCGCATTTGGATATAATTTTTAAATACTAAATATGAATATTTTTTGAAAATTCTCCGAATACCGAATATTGTCTTACAAAAACATGTTTATTGGGATTATCTTAATTTAAAGCAACATTTTAATAGTCGTTAAAAAGTTGTATAAGATATGCAACGAAAATAAAAATGGTTGCCAATGAATGTGGTCCATATTAGGCAACGAAATATAGCAACAAAAAAATTTTCGTTGCCCACGATGAGGAGAAATCAAGCTTAGAAATTTTGCAACGAATTTCTAACGAATTTTGTTTTCAAATTTTGCAACGACTTATGAATTTCGTTGTAAAAAGTGAAAGCCTGACACAATCTGCAACGAAGGACAAGTTTCGTTGCTAAATATACACTTTTAGCAACGACTTATAAAGCTGTTTCTTGAAACATCGTTGCTAAAGCCCCATTTTTAGCAACAAAAAAACTTTCGTTGCCCACGATTACGGGAAATCAAGTGGCAGAAAATTTTGCAACGAATTTCTAACGAAATTTTTTCTTGCCAATGAATTAACAACGAAATTTTGCAACGACTTATGAATTTTGTTGAAAAAAGTGAAAGCCTGACACAATTTGCAACGAAGGACAAATTTCGTTGCTAAACATATACTTTTAGCAACGACTTATAAAGTCGTTGCCCAAAAAATCGTTGCTAAAGGCCCATTTTTTTTGTAGTATCACGTATATCCTTAATCTTGAATAATTCACCAAAAGATTTGTAAATCCAAAAATTTCTTTTCTGAAATGTCAAATTCATACACTTATTTTCTGTCTAGGTTTATTATTTAACCTTTATTCAATTATTTAAGATTTAAATAATTTTTCTATATTCTTGGGTCGTCACATTCACCCCTTCTTCTAAAAATTTTGTCCCCGAAATTTACCTTACACCATACACCATTCATACACAGCATCGCATGCTACCCAATACATTCCTCACCAGAGTAAAAATTTCAAGTATTGCTGAGGGTTTTCTAGACTATTATCTGTCATTTTCTCAAAGGTTATATGGAAATTCATCCGCAAACCGTCATAATTTACGGACATAGTGGGTAATTAACCCGATATGCCCTGTACTTATTAAGTACTATTGGTCAACTCTGTTTCTCGTCTCTGCTATAGGCACAAAATTTTTCCTCAGTCTTATTAGATTTCGCACCAAAACAATTTGGTTCGGAAAATTTCTTTCAATGAACACTTAGAGTTTTTATAAACATTAGTCTAGCTGAATCGAATAGCACAAACTCATATCAATAATTCAATTCAATAGAATTATTTAGGTGTAGCCAAACCCCGTTGCCAAATTAAAATTTTGAAATTATTTATGAGAATGACGTCATGATGCCGTACTGTATTAACAGTCGGTTTGAAGATGTTGTCATTATATGACTTTGTCATAACACATCATACAATAGTGGAACAACGATTTTAGATCAATTCAACACTAAGTATTCCTGCATTTACAACTCCATCAACTTTTTATCATCTCTGCACCAGGTTACATGGTATATATGTGATAAATAAAATAAATTTTGATATTTCAAATCATCTTCGCCTAGCTGAAACAATTAGCATAGATTGTACTTTAAACCGTTCCAAAAATGATTACGAGTCTACATTTTTTTTAAAAGCACATAGTGCGTATTTAACTTGATGTCAAAATTTTGAAGTCTAGCATAGCTAGGAGGTTTGAAAAACTTATGTCTTCACTAGTAATCATTTGCTTAAACAGTTTATCTATTCTTATTATCCTTAATACTCCATTTACACACAACTATAACCAGTTTGTCAAACTTACCACACTTATGAGTTCAGGAACTTGCCACAATCATATGAGTTTAAGAACTTGTCCTAGACAGACCTTTGGCCTCCATTCGCTGAGGGGTTTATAAACATTTTATATAATTATGAGTCACGAACGTACCATAAGTATGAGTTTTAATAACTCATACTTAACCTGATATTCTCTACCTATAACCTATCTATCTGTTATACACATGAGAAAAGAATCACCTTCTCAACATGCATATAGGAAATAGCGTGACACAGACATTTCAATGATTATCAGTGCCAAAAACTAAGTGGTTTTCACACCAAGTACAATTCAAATCCCATACGAAGAATCATACAACTCTGCTGCTGACATGAGTCCTTAATTGAAATCCCCACCTAATCTTAACTCATTTCTCAATAAAAATTTCATTCAACTCATATTCATAATCCTTTCCTGATTCTGTACCAATTCATAGACACACAACAATCTTGCTGTAAGCTTGTCAATCATTCGCTCAATCCATATCAGATCACGGGGTGATCTCATCGTATATATTACGATTCATTTCTATTCTATGATCGTTATGCTTTTTGATCTTTTATCACTATACTTTTAGTCTTTTAGACTCTATCTATTCATCACTACTATTCAACTTTATTATCAGAGTTAGGGAACTCTGTAAATTATATCCCGCCGAGATTCATCTTTGAATCTTACCAACACACTAACTCTATTTGAGTTAGTACTTATCCTAATCACTGCGGTTATTAGTCTAAGGTATTCCTACCTAAGGTTCATAACCAACAGCTTTGATACCAACTGTGAAAGCCCCGAATCCGGGTCCCAAATCACCGCGGATCCGGTACAATCATTCTATCACTATTACTATATATTTGCGAAAGATATAAACATAAATTGTTTATACAATACATTACACACTATTTCCCCCAAGGTCGAGTAACCTTCAAATAAACACAATTCATAACCTGTCTAACATACAACATTATTATTATACTATACTATTACAATTAAGCTGCACATAAAATCCCAAGCTGAACTTGGCTTTATCCTTTCCTATATCCGACGTATTCGCTTTAATCTGCAATGTTTATCATGATATAGTAAGGGTGAGCATAAGATTGCCCAGCAAGTTTAAGTTCAATAATTTAACGATATATCATGATTGAAAGAATCTGAATAATAAGCTGGCTATAATTCAACAATATAATTGTGAACTAGCAGGGCCAAACTTTTGACTGAGCACGTATATAACATGAACAAATATATCTGGACCGAATAGTAATGAAGGTGATCAGCCTTTCATACCTGACTTATACATGCAATATGTATAGAGTATAATTCTACAATGGCAATCAGCAATGATTATCCATAAGCATATCTGAATGAAACAACTCTTAGTAGAGTTAAGTAAAAACTTACTGAGCAGAATTGATTCTGCATTACTGCAATTTATCTAGCTTTGTCTGAAAACCTAATATAAATCAGATCAATTTCTGAAACATATCGGTGTACCGATAGCTTTATCGGTTAATTATCGAGTCTAAGACTCTTTATCGAAGTTCAATATCTATTTAGGCTATTTAAGTAACAGTCATATCATTTTTAAATGACTTATAATAATTTTTAAACATTTATTATAATTTATCATGAATTTTCAAACAGGAATCATTATTAAATAATTTAAATATTAAACAATTCTTATTATCATTAATATTTAATTAATATTAAACCATTAATGAAACCATTGCCAAAATATTAAAGTTATTTATAATAACTTAAAATATTTTTAAAGTATTAATATTACCCTTAAATGATTTTTAAAAGAATTAAAATTATTTTTAAATAATTATCATTAATATTAAAGTATTAATGTATTACTTATCAAAATATTAAAAGTCCTTAATCATAACTTAAAATATTTTTAATTTATTTATATCCTTTTTAAATGATTTTAAATAAATAAACCATTTTTAAACTATTTATTTAATATAATTATTAAATAAATCTAATATCATTTAATATTAAATTATTAATGAAATTTTCCTTTAAATATCAAAAGTTATAATTTATAAGTTAAAATATCTTTAAACACTTTATTTTCATTTTAAATGATTTTTATAATAATAAAATCATTTTTAAACTATTTTATTTAATATAAATATTAAATAAACTTAATATCCTTAATAATAATTAATTAATGAAATTTACCTTTAAATATCAAAATTTATATTTTATAACTTAAAATATTTTTAAACTATTTATTTTCATTTAAAATGATTTTTCTAATATTAAGATCATTTTTAAACTAATTTATTTAATATAATTATTAAATAAATCTAATATCAATAATATTAAATAATTAATATTTTTCATGACAAAATATCAAAAGTTATATTTTATAACTTAAAATACTTTTATAACCTTTAAATCATTTTTCTATAATTTTTAAATCATTAATTCTATTTTTCATAATTTATTTAATATATTCAATAAATAAATTAATTATCATTAATATTAATTAATTAATGTAATTCATCACAAAATATTAAAAGTTATCAAAAATAACTTAACTTATTTTCTTATGCCATAATATAATTTTAAATGATTTTTCATGTATAAAAATCATTTTTAAATAATTTATTTAATATCATAATTAAATAAATTAAATAATTTTAATATTCCAAAATATTAAATATTTATGAAATATATTCAAAATAATTAAAAACTAATTTTTGGATTTTAAAATAATTTTTAATAATTTATTTTATATTTTCATAATTAAAAACTTTTTATTACTAATTATTTAATAAAAATAATTAATTTTGGAAATAAAGCATCACATTTCTGAGACTACCTATAGCTTACGCAACTGTCGCTATATAGGTGTTCTTGAGTGTTCTTCATGAAATCCAGAACATTCAAACCCATTAACAAGCTGCCTTTTTTGACCACTTTTAGATCTTAAGTCATACAGATTTCGAGTTGGTATTTTAATTTATGCTGTAGTATACATGTAATACTATAACCACAAATCGATCACACTAAATCATAACTAACTTGCCAGATCTAAGCTACAGACGTTATTGTCAGACGTGTTCTTGAGGTTCTGGGTTGCCCAGAAACTCAAGGGTCCTACATTGACGCTTTATAATATTCAGTATGTGTCTAGTTTGTGAGATTCAGTGGTTCGTACTTGTAGTCTGGATGTCAAAGTACAATAAAATAACATCCTATCATCATAACATCAACACAAGATAGATATATGGGCGATCAGTAGTGACCAGAATCGTTCTTGAACATTTACAGGTTTTCGAAAATGTTCTTGAAAGCGGCCATCAACCCATCTTTGACCAACACTCAAATCACTTCAGTTAGGTATCTGGGTAATTAAAAGCTTTATCATGTAATATTCATGTCAGTCTACAATTACAAAACAACAACATGATCCAAACACGTAACAATAGCAAGATCAAGTGCACGCAAAAATCATTGTCAGCGTTGCAGGCAAAATCTGGGTTTTCGGCAATTTGGTCAATCTGCAGTAACCTCACTTTGAGTCTTAATATCTTACAATATACACATGATCTGGACTTGATTCAAGTTCCAGATCAAAGATCGCATAGCAGACGACAACTACAAACTTTCAAAACACAAAAAATAATTAAAAATCACAGAGATATATAGCCTGACATTCGTTGTCATACTTCATAAAAAAAATTTCCCAGATTTTTGAAAACCCTTATTTCGATTATCTAGATGTTATGGATCACCTATGTACCAAACCAGATCATGGATTAACACCTTATACAACATGATTAAACACAAAAACCACAAATCCATTATAGCATACAAGATGAAATTTTTTAGTTTAGGTTTATACCTTTCTTGGACAATTTCTTGATTCAAAGCTTCTGATTTGCTATGTGTGTTGGTGGGGCTTAAATATGGGACTGAAATACTTGTCAATTTCGTGGGTCTTGAGAGAGAGAGAGAGAGACTTTGTGGAGTGTAAGAGCACAAATGGGCTAAATAAATGAAATTTCTCTCTCTTAATCTATTTATAGATTGATGAACTGAACTTGGATGATGATATATAGCTGAATATTGTATGTATATACCAGTCATAAGGCTAATCTAGGGTTGGCCAACAACTCCACATAGGTCAAGATCTAACATTCTAGCTTTAATAATGCAAGGGGCAAAATAGTCTTTTGGCTTTCTAAATTAATGGCAAGATGGTAACTCGACAAACCCTTAGGGTTTGACCCTTAGCGTTTAACCCTTAGGATTTAACCCTAAGGTTTAGCACAAAGTGTTGTAGGATTTCTAGGATTTTGCAATTATAAAAAAAAATGAAAAATCTAGTTTCTTAAAATTGGAAAATTATGGTTTGTTAAGTAGTTAGGTTTTCTAAATTACATTGACTTGGAAATTAAGTTTAAATATTTACTAATTATAATCAAGCTTGCTAATTTTAGCAATTAGGGCTCCTTTTTAACAAATTAGGGTTTCTAGTTTGTCAATTAGGGTTAAAATTTATAATTAGGATTTTCTAAATAAAATAGAAATTTCCCTAATTATCATCAAGTTTAAGAATTTAGCAGTTAAGATTTTAAATTTTGGAAATTAGGGTTTCCCATTAACAATTAGGGTTACTAAATTAGAAATTAGGTTTACTAATTAAGAATTTAGGGTTTCTAGAAATTAGAATTTCTAAATATTAATTAGGGTTTCTCTAATTAACATTAAATTCTATAATACGTAACATAATTCATTTAACACAATTACATATAGTTGTTTCTAACTCATAATTGAGTTTCAAATTAGGGTTTCCAAATTTAGAAATTAGGTTTCCTAATTTAGTAATTAGGGTTCTCAATTAATTAGGGTTTCTAATTAATTAGGTTTTCTAAGTATAATTAGGGTTTTACCTAATTACTTAAAATTCAGTAATACACGACATAATTCACATAACACAGTCTCGAATTTCCCATTTGAATTTGACAATAGGGTGAAATAAATTAATGCTAGGGTTTGGTCATGATACAACATAATTGAACAACGCCACACATATACAGTACTTAATTATAACACTGAAAAATCAAAATATAATTAATATTATATTATTATTCTTATTCCTTGATAAAAATCCAAAATTAGTGTTTGGATTCCATCTCTGATTTATCTGTCATATATAACCTTAATAATTAAGTTTAAAATAAATAACTTAGTTAATCTGAAATAAATTCATATAAAAAAAATAATTATTATAATAATTCTATAATCATTTCATATATTATTGAAATAATTAATATAATAATCATGTTTTCATGGAAAATAAGTAATAAATTTTTTTACTATAAATTAATTATTATAAGAATATACTTTATAATAATCAATAATTATAAAAAATCAAATTATTTGCAAACATTCATGTAATAAATATATTTTTATTTATAACATAATTACATAAGCTTTATCTTGTACAAATCATCATCCTTAAAATATTAATAATAAAATTTATATGCAAAATTTCTTATTTAATTATATAGAAAATATCGGGTTATTACAGTTATTTCAACAGAATAATAAAGAATGGAACCAGGTCATGCGTAATCCGCACAGACAGGATATTCCAACAAAATAATAAAGAATGGAACCAGGTCATGCGTAATCCGCACAGATAGGATATTCCAATAGAATAATAAAGAATGGAATAACAACAGAATTCACCAAGCATGCGATAGACCGCACAGACAGGTTATTCCAACAGAATAATAAAAAATAGAATAACAGAAGAATTTCACCATATATGATGTACTTCGGATAGACAGGTTATTCCAACATAATAATAAAGAATGGAATAACAACCCTTACGAGTATTAAAAGAAAATAACTCTCTTCATGAATACGAAAGAATAATACCCCTTACCTTAGAAGAAACTAGATACTGAAATAGTGAGGTAGCAGACTTCTCTTCTTCTATCTCTCTATAATTTCTCTCTATAATAATTGCTCTATAGCTTTAGTGAATTGGTGAGAAATGAAGGAAGAATGAGCTTCTATTTATAAGAAAATATAGTTTCGATAATTGCACGTTTTGGGGCTCGAAATATTACAGTATAATACCTTCCTCTTTTTCTTCATTTTTAATTTAGTCCAGCAAGTATTATCAAACTTGCACCACCTCCCCTAATAGTAAATCATGTGAATCAATAGTAAATCATGTGACTCAATAGTTCTAATCATGTGAAATAAATAATTATAGTATAGTACCTTCATCTATACCTCCATTTTTAATTTAGTCATGCAAGTATTATCAATCTTGCACCAATTCCCCTAATAGTAAATCATGTGAATTAATAGTACACACATTTGAACACATAGTTAAGCATGTGAATTAATAGAAATTAATTGCTCATTTATCAGGTTAATTACCCGATTGGTCAATATAACCTCCAAACATCAATTATTATCGAAATAAATGTCGATTTCCACTAATACTAATAATTCTCACACAATGGAACTATCAATTTCATCTTTAATTAACAAGAAATTATTCATCATTAATATTATAACTCACAATATTTAACAACCAAATCATTCCCAGGAAAGAGGGGGCTTTCCGATAAGGATTTCTCCCTATCGGCGCACAATTAGGTGACCAAACCTCTACTCGACAGAACTTTCTAGACATCGTCAATATTGCAAATAATAATATGAATAACTTTGTCATCTCAATTATAGATTTAATAATATAAAATATTATGCAGATGATATTGTGACAATAATTGAATCAATAATATGAGAGATATTATGCAGCAATTACTATAGGAATAATTGAGTATAACTGAGTAACTTCCCACGTAAGCATCAATAATCAATACCGTGGTGCTACTCTTATGCAACCCACAGCGTATACTTTTTGTAATTTACTAGGGTAGTTCAACAGTTTAATGGTAAAACTTTCACCGTTACGTTTAAAAATATTTCAGTCATTTTCTAACTACGACAGTACCTCCGTTGTGGGGTCCACCAATGATCGTTCCGTCGTACGAATATTCCCTGTTAAAACGAATATTCCCTGACACAACGAATATTTTATATCAACTTGCTTTCTTTGCAAAATTTTTAAATATCACCCTTAACTTTAACCTTTTATCAATTTAACCATTTACTAAATAGAAAAATTGAATACTTTTATTTCATAAAATTTGGGGTCTTACACATAATATTCTTTACTGGGCTAGTTGAGCTCACACTTTTCCTTTTTGTTCCATTTTTCTTCTCAGGAGATAAGAACATAGCAGGAACTAGTTGGGATATGGAGTGATGGTTCATGATATTTGTTTTAGTAGTCCTCACTATTTTGTAAAATAGTGTATCAAATAATTGTAATGAGGACTCCTTTTGAGTTTGTATACTGTCTATTAGACAATATTTGTATTCAAACTCACAGTATATGTGTTGTCGTATTTTGCACGACAATTGTATTACTGAGGTTGTATTTGTTTCTGTACCATGTATTTGGCGACTCAGAATGGGTGATGTATACCTATTTTGGGGGCGTCACAGTAGAGGCAAGTTCTTTAACTCAAACTTGAGTTATTATTTTCAAAGCATGTTAGTGAATAATTATCATTGATTATTCACATCTATACTGGTTATTGATACTCGCACTTGGAGTAATTAAATTCTTGTTCTATTATTATTGAACTGTGAATTAGTTAAAGTACTTTCATTCATGAACTGTTTAAGATATGGATATATGCTAATTGTATCAGCTAGATCAAGTATGTTTAAATTTGTTAATTCAAATATGTTATAAAATATGTTCTTCACCAATTGATTTGGTAAGGACTCAAGACTGAGAAAAAGAAAAATTTGATTAAAGCATTATTGGAAAACAATTATTGCTCGTATAATAAGTGTTTATGCATAATACACCGGGTATGAAAGGTTGATCCCCTTGATTACCAAAACTTATTAAAAGGACCAGTTTAAATACTGACAACCTTAGCATAAGTTCATGTTCATTATGACCACTCAACATCTATTATTCAATTATTCGAATATCCAGTTATCAAGACTTAATTCATGTTCTTTCACAATTGATTTCTATTGTTGAACATTGAACGATAAATTCATTGCTAATAATGATATATCTCCCTTGTATTTAAACTTGCTAAGAAAATTTGCTGGTTACCCTTGCTATATCATGACATTTATTTTAGCTAAGCCAGAGACGTCCAAGAAGGACAAAGGCAAAGGAAAAGTGCAGGAATAAATAATGAGAATGTTTATGTATTATATTATGTACATTGGTATTGTAAACCTTTTGTGTTACTAAGATTAACTTAAGTAAGGTATGTTTAAGTTAAGGTTAATAGACCTTGGGATAATGTTTTAAGACTTTATTATAATGAACACTGTATGTTTATTATTCCGTAATAGTTTATAGAATGCTTATGATGATGATGGATCGTGAGCACCAAACTCGAGTTTAGAGAACCCGAATTTGAGGGTGTAACAAGTTGGTATCAAAGTTGTAGGTTATAAACTTTAGGATGTGAAACCTAGGTTATAACCTTAGAAGAAAACTCGTATAGAGTATGATAAGAGATGGATCGTGGAAATTCATCGAGTATGAGTAGTACATAATAAAATATTATTTCATTTCATCAATGAATATATTTATTGTGATATTGATGTTGTTATTGTTGTTTTGGTATTGTAGGATGTCCGAAGACAGACATGATAGTCATTCAGTGGAGTAGGAGCAGGTGGTCCCTGTTCAGGAGCCTTAGAGGTTGAGGATACTGCAGAGGATATCTTGATAGAAGATTTAATGGCAAGAAACACGGTGTTAGAGGAAAGAGTGGCACAATTAGAGATGGAGAATAATATTATTCAGTTTACGGAGCAGCAGTACCTAGATGTAGCTTACCGGACTCAGCTAGAGCTAGCAGAGATGAAAGCATGATTAGAACAAGAGGAGAATAAGTTTGGAGTGTTGAGCATCAGGCGTTGCATCTGAAGTTTAACTTAGAGATCGTTGACAAGATCCGAGTTGAAAATGCTTGGGTCTGAGCAGCGAGGAGGGTGGATAAGTTAGATGTTAAGGCGGAGGCCAGCCAGATTAGGATTGAGTCCTTGGGACGGGCTCTTGATATAGCATATGTGAGTCCCCGAGTAAGAGAGAGGAGGTCGTACTTCAAGATTGGCGAGTCTAGTCTCTCCGTTCGACGTCGAGTGAATGGAGTTGCGCCTCATGAGCATATTCAGACCAATGAGACTCAGTCGGGCAGTCCGTGATGTCTTAGTTTGGATGATATGTAGATGGATGCAGTAGTACCCTTTTTGTTTATTAGGGATATATGTTTTATGTAAACCTCAGTAGGTGTGAGGTAGTATGTACATATGATGTATCCCCATTTATGTGTATAGGAAAATATATCTTTTGGTAGATCCCATCTTTTGATGTTTAAAATGGGATTGTTATCGTTTATAGAAATAAGCCAAGTATATAAGTGAATGACGCTAAAATTTGGTAAATGAATATAAATGCAGTATTATAATTACATATTTGATTAAATAGATATGTATTAAGAATTAAAATGATAAGCTATTTGTTTGATTATTTAAAAAGTCAAATAATCGAATATGTTAATTCAGCAAGCTAAATGTGTTAATTCCGTAAGCTGAATGTTTTAATTCAGCATGCTAAATGTGTTAATTCAATAAGCTGAATGTTTTAATTTAGCAAGCTAAATGTGTTAATCGGCAAGATGAATGTGTTAATTCGGAAAGCTGAATTAGATAATTTAGCAATTTGAATTCGTTAATACAATATCATGATAATATGATTGTTAGAGTTTAAATAACATGTTATATTTTAAACGCTTAAAAGATATAACATATAATGAAACTCGAAGTAATAAATTATAAGGTTTTTTTTAATTAGATAATGTCACCAAGACGTCAAAATCGTAACCAAAGGGAGGAAAGATCTGTAAATAATGAAGGACGTCAAGCAGACCTAATGCAGAACGTTTTAGACATTTTAACTCAAGCTATGTTAGATAGAGCACCAGCAGCTAGAGATAGGCCAGATAATAGATTGGCGAATTTCAAAGACTTTAAGGCAGTAGGACTATCAAAATTCAGAGGGACAACCGATCCTATTGAAGCTCAAACCTGGATGAAGGAGATGGAAAAATTGTTTGTGATTGCTAGAGTAATAGAGGAGCAAAAGACAGCTTTTGCTACATACTTGATGAAAGATGAAACTAACTATTGGTGGGAGTCAAACCAGGCTAGAGCCAGAACAACAGTGGTACCTGAACAAGGTTTAAAGAGTTATTTTTCGAGAGTTATTTCTCGTCGAGTATGCAAGCCACGATGGAAGTGAAATTTCTAAAATTGAAGTAAGAGAACATGACAGTTTCAGAGTACGTCGCCAAATTCAATGAGCTAACAAGATTTGCACCACATCAAGTGGATACGGAGGCAAGAAAAGTGCGCAGATTTGAAAATGGATTGAAACCATGGATATACAGCAAGGTGGCTGTTTTGCATATTAATACGTTTTCAACGCTGTTGGAAAAGGCTATCATTGCAGAAGGTGGTAGTGAAGCGGTGTCCAAGTATAATAGGGAAAAGAACAAGAAGAAGATAGAAGGTGGAAATTAGGGTGCCAACAGTGGTTGCAGTAACAGCAAGAAACGCAAGTGGAACAACAATGGCAATGACTCAAGAACGTAATAAGGGAATACACAACAGAAGAAGCCAACGTGTGAAAAGTTTGAAAAGAATCACTCAAGAGAGTGTATGAAACGGAAAAATGTTTGTTATAATTGTGGTCAGGAAGGACATATTTCACAAAATTATCCTAAGCCAAAGAAAGGTGGTTATTTTTCTTGTGGAGGAATGGGACATCGATTCAAGGATTGTCCATTAAAGAAGAATTCAGATAGAGGAAGTGGGAATAAGAGCAGTTCTATAAAGTTAACCATTGGAGGACCAGTTTATCAGAGTAAGCCGACAGCAAGAACATTTAATATGACTATGCAAGACGCAGTTGCATCAAAGGAGGTTGTGTCAGGTATACTTCTGATCAATGATATAAATGCATTTATATTATTTTATTCGGGAGCTACCTATTCATTTGTGTCTAATGAATTTGCAAAAAGATTAAATTTACCATGTGAAAAGTTAAAGAATCCAGTCAATATTTAAGTTGCAAACAAAACATGGATCATTGTAGAGTTTATCCATAGAAAATTATTATGTGGAAATAAGGGGACATAAGCTAAGCGTGAACTTGATTCCAATATGCCTAGGAGAATTTGATATTATCCTAGGGATGGATTGGTTATTTAAACATGAGGCAATTATAAACTGTCAGAAGAAGATAATACGCCTTGAGACACCGAATAAGTCTAAGGTTGTATTTTATGGTAGCAAGTCGCTAAGACAAAAAAGTTGTCTGACGATGATGCATGCCAAGAGGATGTTACGGAAAGGATGTGAAGGTTATTTGGCTCATGTAGTGGATACACAGATGGTGAATTCAGACATAGGACAGATACCTATAGTCAATGAGTTCGATAATGTCTTTCCAGAAGAACTTCATAGACTTCCACTAGACCGAGAGATAGAATTTGTAATTAATTTAATACCGGGGACAACTCTGATATTAAAAGCACTGTATAGGATGGCTCCGGTAGAAATGAAAGAGCTAATGATCTAGCTACAAGATTTATTGTATAAAAAGTATGTCGACGTCAGAATTTTTATTTGTCCCTTTTCTGTTCTTGTCTTTTGGTGTTCTCATGTTAGGTGAGATTTGTTTAAACAAACAAGTTGTGATAAGGTCCGACATGTATATGTCGATGAGCAGACTGTAAGAGTCGCCAGCTGGTTTTTTAAATGGTTGTACCAACACAACCAAGAAAAGATTTGCACATTGACCCAGTGATGTGACACTTTTTAACAGGTCTGTAAAATCGAGATTCATTAGGGTCAGGGGACTTGGTTATACGGAAGGAAGGTGTTAGGAACCCCCTGACATCCGTGTTGCCACGGTGACTACCACTTTTCAATTAAACTGGTATACGAATGTGTGTGTGTGTGGATCAATGTTCAATTATCTGGAAGTAGTGTTATGCCTCGTTCGCACCTATATACAAAAGGTTTGAATTTTGGTATAAAAATTCAGTTTTAACAAGATATAGCAATGATGTTTTGTAATAAAAAGAGGTTTTTCAAACCCTTATGCTCAATAGTAATTGAGGCCTCTTATACTTCCATTTTTTATTAAATGTTCGGCTTGATTGCTTTTATTTTCGAGATGCGAAGTTTCTTCGAGAAAATAATATACATAGCAGTGCCGAACTCCTTATGGGCATGAGAGTCATTTAAGGAAATTCAAAAACTGTGAATAGTTTACAAGCTGGTTACAACTGCAAATGTCCATGACGGGAACTGAATCTAGATTCAGAAAATGCAATATGTGATCACATGATTCCTAGGCTCACATAATGAAGCAATTTGTATGAAATCTGTAAATAGTTATGAATATAAAAGTTATAAATATATATATAAACAATCAACCACCACGAAGCACCTCTATGGGGGATCGAAAATGTAAATAAAGCAATAAAGCAATCAACCGCTTTGAAGTAAACTCCAGGTGGGACAAAATATAAAGAAAGAAATAAAAGTGATCAACCACCTCAAAGCAATTTATATATATATAAGCTGTAAACGCACAAGATATATATCGATCCTACTCAATTAAATCAACTCGAGGATATATATATATATATATATATATATATATATATATATATATATATATATATATATATATATAAGCGAAAGAAACGCTAGGATACAAAATCCGGGCTCATCGAACAAAAGTTCGACAACAAGTTTATATATAAGTATATAGATATAAAAGCAATAAGCGCCTAGATATAAAATACGAGGCTCAATCGAGGCATAACTCGATAATGTTAGTATATATATATATATATATATATATATATATATATATATATATATATATATATTAAGAAGACCGAATTTTATGAAATGAAAGTATTCAATTTTCTTATAATTATTATTTTATTTAGTAAATGGTTAAATTGATAAAGGTTAAAGTTAAGGGTGACATTTGAAAATTTTGCAAAGTAAGCAAGTTGTCATAAAATAATCGGTGGTAAAAATATAGTAATACGCGTGGTTGCATAGTAGCACACGGTATTAATTATTGATGCTTACGTGAGAAGTCACTCAGTTATACTCAATTATTGCTACAGTAATTGCTGCATATTATCTCTCATATTATTGATTTAATTATTGTCACAATATCATCTGCATAATATTTTATATTATTAAATCAATAATTGAGACGACAAAGTTATTCATATTATTATTTGCAACATTGACAATGTCTAGAAAGTTCTATCGATGAGAGGTTTGGTCACCTAATTGCGCGCCAATAGGGAGAAATCCTTATCGGAAAGCCCCCTCTTTCCTATGAATGATCTGGTTGTTAAATATTGTGAGTTATAATATTAACGATGAATACGTTCGTGTTGATTAAAGATTAAATTGATAGTTCCATTGTGTTGGGATTATTAGTGTTAGTGGAAATCGACATTTATTTCGATGATAATTGATGTCTAGAAGTTATATTGACCAATCGGGTAATTAATCGGATAAATGAGCAATTAATTGTTATTAATTCACATGCTTATAACTATGTATTCACATGTGTGTACTATTGATTCACATGTATGTACTATTAGGGGAGGTGGTGCAAGATTGATAATACTTGCATGACTAAATTAAAATTGGAGGTATAGATGAAGGTACTATACTGTAATTAATTTATTGATCTATTGATTCACATGATTGAACTATTGATTCACGTGATTTCCTATTAGGGGAGGTGGTGTAAGTTTGATAATACTTGCAAGACTAAATTAAAAGTGAAAGAAAAGATGAAGGTATTATACCGTAATATTTCGAGCCTCAAAACGTGCAATTATCGAAACTATGTTTTTCTATAAATAGAAGCTCATTCTTCCTTCATTCTCACCAATTCACTAAGACTCACAAGAGCAATTATAGAGAGAGAAGCTATAGAGAGAAAAAAGAAGAGTAGTCTGCTACTTCACTATTTCAGTATTCAGTATTCTTCTAAGGTAAGGGGTATTATTTCTTTCGTATTCATGAAGAGAGTTATTTTCTTTCAATACTCGTAAGGGTTGTTATTCCATTTTTTATTATTTTGTTGGAATAACCTGTCTACGCGGACTACCGAATGTATGGTGAAATTCTTCTGTTATTCCATTTTTACTATTACATTGGAATAACTTTGTCTCACGCGACTACTGCATGCGTGGTGAAATTCTTACATTATTCCATTCTTTATTATTACATTGGAATAACTTTGTCTACCAGACTATCGCATGCTGGTGAAATTCATATGTTATTCAGTCGAAACTATAGTAATTACGACGAAGTTAAGTACGACGGATAGTCCGTCGAAAATAAGCCTAAAACCTTACGTCTTCCCGCCCCCTCGTTTCTCTCACTTTGCTAGATCTGATTTTTATCTTTCTCTCAAATTTCACAATTTGCAACAAATTAACCCTAAAAATCTAATACTTGGCATAAAACTAACCTTAAAATTGAATTAATGTGCAAACTAACCAACGGTGCCTAGTGGTGGCTGCTAGTGGTGGTGTCAGTGATGGTGGTTCAACCGACGGTGTTGGTGGAGTCTACTGGTGGTGGAACCGATCGATAGTGATGGTGGTGGTGGTATAATGGCAGTACGTGGTGGTGGTGGAATCGAAGGTGGTGGTGGTGACAGTACGTGGTGGTGGAGTCGAAGGTGGTAGTGGTGGAACCGGTGGTGGTGGTGGTGGTGGCAGTAGGTGGTGGTGGTGGCGGCGATGGTGGAGATGAGAGTAATGAGAGAAGAGAGACTGAGAGATCGCGTCCTGGCATTTGTCTTTACAAATTTATTTGTAATTATGCAGGAAATAAATAAATCTTTATTTATCACTAAAATACATACACATTACCTGGCTTATATTCCCACCTTTAAAATAAATAAAAAAATTATATGCAAAATTTCTTATTTGTTTATATAGAAAATCTTGGGTTATTACAGTATTCCTGATTATACCCTCATTTTATTAAATTATTACTTCTATACTCCGTGAAATTAGTAGAATATCCTTAAAATTTTTGCTTCATCTAGTATCGTTTCACAAGAATGTTTTTTTGCACATTCTTGTTAAATTTTAAGCTTTTCACGTCGGAGTACTGTTCATGGGTACTATTCATTTATACTATACTATTCACAAAGTACTATTCATAGGTACTATTCACAAAGTACTATTCACGAAGTATTATTCACAAGTATTATTCATAAAGTACTATTCATGGGATACTATTCCCGAAGTACTATTTACTCAGGTACTATTCACCTGAAGTACTATTCATGACAAAAATTGATTTTTTTTTGGTCCAAATCATTTTTGATACAATATTATTCTTGAATTTTACTCCACAAAGCAGTATCATGTTGACAATTTGGACATTATTGAATTTTGGATAAATTAAATTATAAATATTTAAAATTTATCATTTGCTTTCATTTGATTGAATTCTTATATCATTGTCATCATCCGCATACTTATATTGTGATGAAAGTCATCTTTGGCCATAATGCATAGATGGACTATTGATTGGTATGATTATGATCAGGGATCATTCGATATAATCATGACTCGTAATGTTACAAATGATGTGGTAAAAGTTCTCATTGGCCTGTAGTGCATTTATGGACAGTTGCTGGTATGATCATGACCATTGGTGATTACACGAATATCATTGGCCCGTAGTGCAAGGATAATTTGTGGACGTGATACTAATGAATATCTTTGGCCTGTAGTGCATGGATAATTCAGTGATGTAGATTATTTGTTAAGTTGAGTTGCAGCTATAAAGTTGGTGATAAACTTTTTAAATCATAGAAGATAGTAGATATCATGCTCTACATGACTCTTCTAATGAATTGCTTATTCCGCTGCAGTTAAACTTGTTGTTTATTGTTTAACACTAACGATAATTTATTATGCATTATCTTAGTCATAATATTTCTTACTGGGCTAGTTGAGCTCACCCTTTTGCTTTCATTGTTCTCTTCAGGAAATGAGAACGTAGCCGGGACTAGTCGGGGAATGGAGTGATGGTCCGAGATGGTTTTTTTAGTAGTCCTCACTATTTAGTGTGATAATAAATGTATTGAGGATTGAATTTGAGTTTGGATATTTGTGTAAAAACTCTTAGCTGATGTTGTATAATTAAGTTTGTATATTTGTATTCAGTACCATGTATTTGGCGACTCAAGATGGGTGATATATACATATTTTGGGGGCGTCACATAGAGAGAGAGAATTCGATGGGAAGAGAAGAAGAGGGAGAGAATTTGGATCACGATGCACCCAAAGTTTATCTCATACTTTGGAAGACAAAGAAGAGTAACCCAAAAATCAAGGTATAAACTCTAATTTTAAAGTTTTTTTTCCATTTCTTTTGATTGTTTAATGGAATAAGGAGTTTTTGTTTTTCAACATAAAAAATATAGATCTATATGATTTATAGTTTTTCATGTTTAAATCTAACATATTTGAGTGTTAGAAAATATATTAAAAGGATAGAAAAGAAATTAGTTTTTTTTAGTTAGAAAACCATAGTGTTCTCTTTCTTTGGTCAACTACCATTTTTGATCTACACCTTTTTACGATCCATCAAAGAGGGGTGATAGAAACTACCACTCGCTGCCAGGGTTAGTTTCATAATTTTTTTGAACTTCAAAAATTCTAAAAAAAAATTGGATGATAATATGATGAGTTATCTTTCAAACCCAAGTGGAATCACTGAAAAGTTGTAGATTTTCGTATGGATTGTTTTAGCAAAGTAGGTAAAAGGCTAAAATACCAAAAACAAACTGTCCAAAAATTTTCAAGGGCATTTTCGGCCATTTAATTTTTGAAATAAATTCCGGCCTTTTGTGGCATGAAAATATATGATATAAAGTAGCTCCTGTCCAAAAATGAGCTCATTCTGACTTAAATTGACCAAGTTTTGGTCATTTTAATATATAGGTTTTTTGACAAAAGCCGCTATAACCGGAGTTTTATAACTCTGATGGCCACGAAATGTAAACTGGAGGTTCACGTTAATACGTGTAAGATTATGCCAAGAGTTGAGAATTTCTAGAGTTAAGCATGATGGGGCTAATTTCTTAAGCTATGAACCAAAAACGGATTTTTGAAAAATACTAAAGGGAGTTAAAAAGAAATTACAGAAAAATTCTTTTTGTGTATAGAATATATGTATATATGTTTGGCCAAAGGATAGAAAAATAATAAGTTGATTTGGTATTTTCGTGAAAAGAATTAATGAATCCAGGCTTGCTTTATTGAAATATAGTTGAATCCAGTTTGCTGGATTGGAAAACTGTTTACTAGATTGAATGATTAGTGAATCCAGGTTGTTAGATTAGAAGTCAGATGAATCCGAATTACTGGATTGGAAAATAATTTACTAAATTGAATGATTAGTGAATTCGGGTTGCTGGATTGGAAGTTAGATGATTCCAGTTTGCTGGATTGGAAAATTGTTTACTAAATTAGAGAGTAGTTGAATTCAGGTTGCTGGATTAGTCATACCAGGTTGCTGAATTGGTACGTTTGAATAATCTTACTGGATTATAAAGAATAACTTATAATATAAAAGATCAAAGTGTTAAATCATAATGTATATGATATAGTGATTGAAAATTTTTCAAAGAACGATAATAATACTGATGTGTTAGGGTGTTATCTAATATTTGATTATGTGGTTAAGTGTTAGCCAATTTGCTTATAAGTAGTAGTATTATGAGATATACCATGATATGTTAATCGAAAGATCAATTATAGGTTTTTTCACTATAGTAAACTAAATTGTGTAGCAATAAACCGCACTAGAGGCAAGTTCTCTAACTCAAACTTGAGTTATTATTTTCAAAGCATGTTAGTGAATAATTATCATTGATTATTCACATCTATACTGGTTATTGATACTCGCACTTGGAGCAATTAAATTCTTATTCAATTATTATTGAACTGTGAATTAGTTAAAGTACTTTCATTCATGAAATGTTTAAGATATGGATCTATGCTAATTTTTAAACCAAATATGTTATAAAAGTTATTCTTCGCTAATTGATTTGGTAAGGACTCAAGACTGAGAAAAAGAACCATTTGATTAAAGCATTATTAGAAAATAATTATTGCTCGTATATTAAGTGTTTATGCATAATACATCAGGTATGAAAGGTTGATCCCCTTGATTATTAAAACTTATTAAAAAGACCCGTTTAAATACTAACAACCTTATCATATGTTCATGGTCATTATGACCACTCAGCATCTATTATTCAATTATTCGAATATTCAGTTATCAAGACTTAATTCATATTCTTTCACAATTGATTTCTATTGTTTAACATTGAACAATAAATTCCTTACTAATCATGATATATCTCCCTTGTATTTAAGCTTGCTAAGTAAATTCGTTGCTTACCCTTGCTATATCATGACATTTATTTCAGCTAAGCCAGAGACGTCCAAGAAGGACAATGGCAAAGGAAAAGTGCAGGAATAGATAATGAGAATTTTTATGTATTATATTGTGTACATTGGTATTGTAAACCTTTTGTGTTACTAAGATTAACTTAAGTAAGGTATGTTTAAGTTAATATTAATAGACCTTGGGATATTGTTGGAAGATTTTATTATAATGAACATTGTATGTTTATTATTCCACAATAGTTTATAGAATACTTATGATGATGATGGATCGTGAGCACCAAACTCGAGGTTAGAGAACCCGGATTTGGGGGTGTCACAGATTGTCTAGGCGACCTGCTACAAAAAAATACCACCTTTAACTTCTTCGAATTCATAAGGTTTATACATTTCTATGGTACTAATTAATTATTGATCCATGGTTAAATAACTAATCCATTCCTAGGATCACATCAAACTCCTCAAGTCTAATTGGAATTAAATCCACCGACATTACATGACCCTGAATATTTATACGACAATTTTTGTGCACGGACTTAGCAGGGATCACCTCTTTATTTGCAACTTCTATATTTATAGAATATTCTAAGTCTTCTCTAGGAAAATTCAACTTCCTAGCAAATTCATCGGATGTAAATGAACAAGTAGCTCCCGAATCAAATTATACATAAGTATTTATATTGTTGATCAAAATGATACCTGACACCATATCATTTGATTGCACAACATCCTGCACCGTCATATTGAACGTTCAAGCGGTTGGTTAAGTTAGCGGCACTGGTCCTGTGATGGTCAGCTTGCCACTGCTGTTGTTTCCTCTACCTCTGCTCGCTTCTCCTGCCGCTTTCTTTGGGCAATCTCGAGCCATGTGCTCTTTTAATTCACATATGAAACATGCACCCTTCTTTTGACTAGTGCAGTTCGGTGCGATATGGCCCTCCAATCCGCAATTATAACATGCCTTATTTCCCTTCAAGAAAATGCATAAATGATTCTTTCCGCGGTTAAACACTCTTCTACCCTCTTTTTCAGATTTCCTTACTGATTCCCAGTGGTGATACTAGCGTTCCACTTTCTTTTCTGTACATTGCCACCATGGTTATCTCCTTCCTTATGTTCTCCTTCCCCTTTCTTTTTCTTCTGCTCCTGATTATATTTTGTCAGTGCATCACTTCCTCCTTCTACGATAATCGCTTTCTCCAGCAATGTTGCGAACAAGTTAAGCTGAAACATCAAAAATTGAATACAAACATGGTTTCAATCCCTGTTCGAACCTTCTCACTTTTCTCTCGTCAATATTAACTTGATATGGCGGGAACCTTGCCAATTCATAAAATTTCACGGTATACTCTAGCACTGATATCTCTCCCTTCTTGAGTTCTGAAAATTGAACTTCCATCTGATTTTGTGAGCTAGGCGGGAAGTATGTCTCGAAAAACATTTCTTTAAACCTTCCCCACGGATTCACTCCTTGACCAGCTCTGCATTTATTAGCTTTGCCACAGTAACTTGTTTCTGTCTTTAGCATGAAATAATTACTATTCACGACTTAATATTCATGAGTTACTATTCACGAGTTACTATTCATGAGTTACTATTCACGAATTACTATTCACGAGTTATTATTCACGAAGCATGATGATTTTTTTTTGTAAGAAGGCACTACTCAATAATTATTACAGTAATTACTGTTCAATATTTTATTTTATTGATTCAATAATTATTACGTTGATAATTTATATTATTGTTGTTTCAATAATTGTCACGGCACAGTATTTCCCATTATCAGATCAATAATTCATATTATTTGAATAATATTATTAGATAGCATTATTGGTAATGTCTAGAAAGTTCTGTCTAAGGAGAGGTTTGGTCACCTAATTGCGCGCCTGTAAGGAGAAATCCTTATTGGAAAGCCCCCTCTTTCATGGGAACGGCCTGGTTGTCGATATTGTGATTCTTTAATATTATTTATAAATAATTAATTATTGATTTATATGATAAGGAAAATTTTCATTTTATGTGGATATAGATGGAGAAAATTTTTAATGTGACAATTGTTGAAAATTGTTATTTTATCTTTTCTGATAAGATAATTCATTTAGTATATTATTATATTTTAATAATATAATAATGGTGATATTTTTACAATGAATGTGTGATATATGAATAAATGAAGAGAAAGAGTATTTTGTTACTTTAAATGCTAAACACATGTTAAACATGTTGGTGGATACAATTTTTGACTGAAATTTGATTATAGCCTCTAAAATCATCCGTATGTGGATTTCGGTCAATTTCTGTTTGGAATTTGGAAAACCTTTCTTCTGCAAAGTTGTAGAGAATTGAATTTCATATGGAATGGACATAAGATTCGAATTTTTCTGATAAAGGGCTATTTATTGTGAATTATTGAAGTTCTGGAATAATTGATTTTTGAAGTTTTAAATATTTTTTAAAAGAAAAACATGTTTTGTGTGATTGGTGAGCCCACATGTGTTGCAAAACATGCTGAATTCAGAAGTCTAAGTGGGCGTAGGAAAAATTTAGAAAATATTAATATTTTATTAAATTTTCTGCTTTGGTGTTCTAAGCAATTTCTTATAAATAAGGTGCTTAGGTTAGAATTAAAAATCACACCAGAAACTGAACTTTTCTCTCTCTATATTATTGAGCGTATTTTTGTGAGTATTTTGAGTATTGCTATACGGTGCAAGTTCGTTCAGCGTTATATCCGACATTCCAGTCAGAAGTACTGCTCTTTTGAGGTAAGGGATATTGTCATTATTATGTAAGGGATTTTAAGGGTTATTATGTTTTTTATGTTTCAAAATTTTTCTGACCTTCAAAAATTCTGAAAAAATTTAAAATGATAATTTGATGAGTTTTGTTGATTGTGTCCAAAAATGGCGATTTTTGGATGTATAGATTAAGAGTTATGGATTTTATGAGAAAAGACTATTTTAAAAGTAAACCCTTATAACTCCTTGTGGTTAACTCTAAAATTGGTGAAATTTTTATTGGGAGTACATCTATATAACATCAGTATATTCTGTAAATTTCGGAATTTTTGGACAAAAGTACAATTTATGATAAATGTCTAAATATTCGGCAACTTTGGCCATATAAAAAATAGTAAATGAATTTTAAAAATTCTGAGAAAATATATATTCAATATGGGACTATATTCTGCTAAATCCCAGAAAAGAAATATTTTTCGAACTGATTTGGTATTTTTCATGAAAATGGACTAGTTATGAGTAAATGAATTAAATATGTTATGTGAAGGAAGAAAATTGGAAAATATGATTTTATGGCTTGAGAATCGTATATGAGGTATATGCAGATTTTTTATGAGGGTTTTGGTTATTGGTGATAAAATCTTATGAGTTTGGCATTTTATGATGATTAATTGCATTAATTAGTAAAGTGTAAACAATTTAAATAAATTGTTTATAAGTTTAAGAAATTATTAAATATTGTTATAATATTAATAATATTAAGATTTTGATATTATTAAGTGATTTATAACATTTGGATTAAGGTGTTATAAATATTGATATAGATTTTATTGTGAAACTTTACCTTTTTGTGTCGGGGTTACTATTCACGTATACAACACTATTCATGTATACGGCACTATTCACGAATAAGGAACTATTCACCGAAAAATTAAATTTTCCTTTTTGTCCAAGATGTCTATATGGTTACTATCTTTGATTGAATCCATGTTTTGATAATATTGTTTTTAATATCATATATAACATTTTTATAATCCTGGTGAAGAAATTTTTCTTTGACTTGAGTGTAAAGATGGGTAGATTATTGGTATGATCGTGACTATGGGTTCTCTTTGACCAGTAGTGCAAAGACGAATTGTTGACTGGTATGATCATGACCATTGAATTTATAATCGAATATTTTTAGCTTAAGTGCAAAGGTGAATTGATCAAGTTGGTTATAATTATGGTTTATATAAATTCTAAAATGATTATGTATTTCTTTGATATATGAATATCTTTGGTATGTAGTGCAAAGATGAATTATTGATGAATATCTTTGGCCCGTAGTGCAAAGATGACATGTTGTTGAATATATTTGGTCGTAGTGCAAAGATGACCTGTTGTTGAATATCTTTGGCCTGTAGTGCAAAGATGAACTATTAATGAATATCTTTGGCCCGTAGTGCAAGGATGAACTTATTAGTATGATTATGAACATGAACTGTGATTTGGTATAACCATGATCTTTGATGTTTCAGGTAAAGACAGGTGATGAAAATTATCATCGTCCTGGATGAGACAAGGTAATTAGAATCACAATTATGATTATGAGTTATTCATATGATTGTGGAAAAGAACTGTTGATTGATATTACAGGGATAAAACATTGTTGGTGGACTTTTAATATGGAGAAGATAATAGACTTTATGGTCTATTTGACTCTTCTAATGGATTGCTCGTTCCGCTGCAACTATGGTTGAAAAGTTTTATCATCTACCATATGTTATAAATCTCTGATTTATTACTGATGAAGGCTATTGATAATTTAATTATCTTTAGTCATAATATTCTTTACTGAGCTAGTTATGCTCACCCTTTTGCTTCACAATTCCTTTCAGTTAATAAGAGTGTTTAAGAATTGACGGGGATAAATTGGAATAGAAACAAATGGTCTATAAAATGTTGAGGTTCTCCCTAAATAGTATGGAAATAATTTTATTGAGAACTTTAGATAACTGTGTTGTATTATATACGCCATTTGATATTTAATTTTGGTGAACCGAATAGGGTGAGGTGAACCTAACTTTGGAAGGGTGTTTTGTCACTATCATACAAGATTTCTAATGACATACAACCTTGTGTTATCATAAAATAGGGTTATGCACATCCACTTGCTGAGTATATCTACGAGCACTACCTATATGATCTTGGAGTATATTTGAAATATAATTTTCACTTGGAGACAACGGAGATAATTATATGTCAAGAGAAGACTCACCATTGGAAAGAATATGATAGTAATCTTCTCATTTTTCTTTGGGGTCTATTGGGTCAACCAAGGATAATTCTGTGGACATATGATATCTATCATAACTTAGATTCATGGCCTCCTATGTACAAAGGTTTCCTTGAGCACTTCCCAAAGATTTTAATTTCTAAAACTGTTTTTGATTGTACCTTTTTGTAAGGTGTCATTGTGACGTACTACCCAAGTTGGTGTCAAGAGTCACAGTTGGTATATATATTTGTATCAAAACTCACAATATATGTGTTGTTGTATTTTGCACGACAATTGTTGTAATAAAGTTGTAGTTGTTTCTGTACCATGTATTTGTCGACTCAGAATAGGTTGGATGGAATGGACCTATTTTGGGGGCGTCACACAAGTGATCCTTAGACTTGAGATCATCATAGTATCTTGTGTATGATAAGTTATACTTTGACATATTCCTTAAGACCCGTAGGGTATATTAAAGGGTATACTTGGGTATAATAAGTTGTATATGGAGATAATGAATGATCAATACATAATCTACCGCTTCTAGTAAAAACAAAGAATGTCCTATGTGATTCGATAAATGACAACACAATAGTCCTTGGCCAAGTCAGAATGAAATAAGAAAGAAATGTCTAATTTGCATTATTTGAATTAAGTTTTGCATTTGAGAATCGAAATATTTTGAATTAAATAAAATAAGATTTGACAGTAATTCCTTGTCCTATATTTAATTGGGACATTGTATGGTAGAATGATTAAATTATATGGTAACTATTTATTCAAAGGTTCTTTTTATGATTAATGCTGAAATCTATATTATCTGAAAATTCGTTGATCACTAAGGAGACTTATCTTTATTGTAGAATAAATGTTATTTATTTAAATAAATTAAATAGTTTAATTTATTTATTTAAATAAGATTGGAATTGTTATAATTGATTTATTTAATATGGGGAACCTAAAGGGTCACATCGCAAAAGAAAAAATATTTATTTAAGAAGTAAATGGCATAATCATAATAATAAGTTAAGTGTATTTAATTTAATCTATGGTGATATCATAGAATAATTAAATAGCTTAATATTTATTATTTAATATTTTGAAAATATTAAATATAAATTAATAAGAATAGTCTTATTATTATTATTACTATTATTATTATTATTTAATTCCTAAAGGAGTTTGAGAATTAATTAATAAAAGTACTCTCATGAAATCTTAATTGGATTAGAAGCCTAATTAATTAAATTAGTTTAATTAATTAAAATAAAAATATATTTCTAAATTGTTTAGAAGGGTTACCTACATCTATAAATAAGAGGAGACTTATTTTGATTTTTGGATAATGATACTTCCAAGAGTTGAGAGAGTATTGACATATTCTATAGAACTAGAAATTAACTAGGGTTTTTGCCAAATACCCATATTTTTAAATATTTATTCTTTCTTGGTGGATCATGTGACACCCCCAAATCCAGGAACTTGAAAACTGAACTCAGTGCTTCATTATACCATTTCTATGAGCGGAATAATACTAATAATAATAACAATAATATAAATATCAAACTTAATTTACATATATCAAAGTCTAAATCCCAGGTACGCGACCTTTAAACATTGATTACATCATAGACAATAATTATCATTGTCTTAATAAACTTTAATTATTACACAGAATATTATAAATCTCATTCGAACAGCTTTCTTTTCCCCTTGTTCTTGCCTGAGCCTTCGGGTTGATCATACTTAACTGAAAACATTTAATTTAAGCAAGAGTGAGAATTTGAGTGCCCAGCAAGTAATATCAATTATAAACATTAGCTGAAAGGTTTAAATATTTTCTTTGTACTACCCTTCTACAACCAGTCAATAGTTGTGAAGTAATTTGAACCGATAATAATAACATAACAACTCTCTATCAAATTTTTGAAACTACGTATTGACTATAAATAAGGTTAAGGTAACATACTATGAACATTGTTTTCTATTTTCGAAAAGGTTAAACAGAAATTCATCTGCAAACCGTCATAACTTACAGGCACGGGGGGTGATCAGCCCGTTATGCCATGTATTAATCAATACTACATGCAAGAACGATATTATCATTCACTCTGTCCACCTTGGGTGCATAAAAGTTTTCCTGTGTTCAGGATGTTCATATTTAGTCTGAAATCCAAACCAAAACAATTTGATTGGATACAAAAAGGTTTTATCATATTCAACGATATTTACGAGAATCGCTTCTAACCGGGTCAAATAGCTTAGAGGTGTGTGTGTATATATATATATATATATATATATATATATATATATATATATATATATATATATATATATATCAACATATGATTAAATACAATGATTATCCAAGTGGGGACACTTGTATAACCATATATAGAAATTAACGAACAAAATATATATATCTGAATTACCATATAGTATCATGTTGATAAACAATGATCGGGTATAACATATATAATAATAGGGTTAATAATCTGGTACAATAATAATATAATTCTAAAACTTCTTACTCATGTCCATTGCATAAAGGAAATGCAAAGGTAAGATACTTGCATGAGCTGTTACTTACAATAACGTAACTTAGATAAATCTTTTATACAGCGACCTATCAGTAATAAGATCATTCGTTCGATTAGAATAATATATCGTAACACATAACACTGTCTATTGTAGTCAGCACATAACCTAATCACCTTGTCACGTATATCTAACGGTCATTGCAACATAAACAATCATTAATACAATCAAAATATCTAAGTTCAGATCAATTTCTGAAACATGTCAGTGTACTGACAGCTTTATCGGGTAATTATCGAGTCTAAGACGCTATCGTGTAGTTTAATAGTCGTTTAGATATTTTAAATATCAGTCATATTATTTTTCATAGCCTTATAATAATTTTTAAATAATTATTATAATTTATCATGAATTTTCAAACATCAGAATCATTATTAAATGATTTAAATATTAACTAATTATATTATCATTAATATTTAATTAATATTAAACTATTAATGAAACTATTGCCAAAATATTAAAGTTATTTATAATAACTCAAAATATTTTAAAGTATTAATATTACCCTTAAATGATTTTTAAAACATTTAAAATCATTTTAAATAATTACCATTAATATTAGAATATCAATTTATTATTTATCAAAATATTAAAAGTCATTAATTGTAACTTAAAATATTTGTAATTCATTTATTTCCTTTTTAAATGCTTTTTAATTCAATAAAACTATTTTTAAACTATTTATTTAATATAATTATTAAATAAACTTAATATCATTAATATTAAATTATTAATGAAATTTACCTTTAAATATCAAAAGTTATATTTTATAACTTAAAATATTTTTAAACTATTTATTTGCATTTAAAATGATTTTTATAATATTAAAATTATTTTTTATTAATTTATTTAATATAATTATTAAATAAATCTAATATCAATAATATTTAATAATTAATGAAACTTATCTTAAAATATTAAAAGATATGTTTTATAACTTAAAATATTATTAAATACCTTATTATTATTTAAAATAATTTTTAATACAATAAAATCATTTTTAATTGATTTATTTAAAGCATTTATTAAATAATTTAAATACCAATAATATCCAAATAAATATTAATATTTATGAAAATATGTCAAATTATTAAAAGTTAATTTTATAACTTAAAATAATTTTTAAAACTATTTTGGAATTTTAATAATAAATTTCTATTTATAAATGATTTTTTAGAAAATAAAATTACAAAGTGCGTCGCTATAGCCTTTAGCGACAGAAAGTGTAGCCTAATGTGTTCTTGAGCCTTCATAGACAGTTTCTAGGTACCAACTTTGACCATGATTAATTCGTTATGTGTAGTGTTTCTGGGCTAGCTATAACTTTTATCTTGTAGTATTGATGTCATACTACAAGTGTAAATCAACATCTAGGTCAGCTCATAACATATTAGCAAAGATATAAAGCTTTGAAATCACTGTCAGACATGTTCATCATGTTTACAGGTCGCCTTGAATTTCCGGGTCATGGTTGGTCAATGCCCTTTCATGGCCTTCTAACATGAAATCTGTTGATGATATGGTTGGTCTAGACGTCGGGCTGTATAGACAATCTAACAGAGTACAAGTCCTAAACATTTTGCATGTCTAAATATTAACAAGCTGCTCGATATAAGGCCTTGAACAAGCCGTCAGAGCTGTTCTTCATTTTCTGGGTTACCCAGAAATGAAGAACAGTTCGGATGGTCATATCTAGGCTTCCACTACTTGTTGTACAGGTGCGGTTTTAGTGATATAGGACTTCCAGATTGTAGCCCACATGTAGCACTACAGATCTATTACAAAACATAACCATAAAATCAACAGAATCAATAGACCCAAGATGGTCAAACCATGTCAGAGGACATGATCAAAGGTTTTCTGGGTTGCCCAGAAAACCGGATCCGTGATCATTCTACCAACTTTGACCAGCTACTAAATCCAGTGTATTTGATATTTAGATGTACTAAAAGCATAGATCGAAAGTGTAAATAACATAATACAAAATAGTCACACCAACATAACCAAAACATTAACAAACTGACAGATCTAGATGCTGGATTAAGTTGTTAGACGCTAGTGATGACCTTCTGGGTTGCCCAGAAAAGGCCAGGTCAATGCCGGTCAACGGCTTTTGACCGTTAATAACTACCGATCTATACATCAAATGACTCTGACTCTTTTTGCAGATTAAAGACCACATTACAAGCTACACATAACAAGTTAAAAACAACAAAACTCATAACCGACCAAAGATCTATGAGGTCTGACATTTGACTCATGTAAGACTCAAAAACAAAAATTTCCAGATTTTGAAAAACTCTAGATCTGAGCCTATAGATGTTATGGATCTAACATCTATCAACCCAGATCATCATTGAACACCACAAACAACACATTTTAACAATAAATTATAACATCTAACATGCAGATCAAGATCAGATTTCTTTTTAGGGTTCATACCTTTAAGTGCAAAAAATCTGATTTCTATGCTTCTGATTCGATGTTGGTGTTAGTGAGGCTTGATTTATGACTGATCTAGCAAGGCAATCTCGTGGGTTTTAGATAGAGAAAGTCTTGGATGAGTCTTTGTGCAAAATGAGCTTGAATGTGACTTTTTCTCTCTCTTGATCTATACAAATAACATGTATATAATGAACTTGGCCGATCATATGGGCGATATTGTAGCTCAGTAGGTTCATAGCTTTAGACTAGGGTGGCTAGCAAGATTTTGCTAGATTTGCTAATCAATAATTCAAGAATGGGACAAAAAGGGCACTTTGGTAATCTTATTTTAATCTCAAGGGTATTCTTGTCCAAGGTGCTTGAATTTAGGGTTTAATCACTAGATTTTACATCTGAAAGTTTCCCAAATAATTACTAGGGTTTGAAAGATTAAAATTAAAGTGTAATAAAATATTAATTAAAACACACTAATTTAAAATTAGGGTTTTTAATAGAAAATTAGGGTTTTTAAATTAGGGTTCCTTAATACTATTAGGGTTCCCAAATTAACAATTAGAGTTTCCTAATTATCATTATAATTTACAAAAATAATCATTAGGGTTTCTAATTTTAGCAAATTAGGGTTTTCAAATAATAATTAGGGTTTCTCCTAATTACAAAAATTCTATAATACACAGTAAAATTCATATAATACAATTATTGCTTCGAACTTGAACTCTGTTGAGTTTAACAATTAGGGTTTAACAACATGATATAAGGGTTATGACATAATTTATCATAATTGACCAACCATTATCGGGTCACACATATACGGTACATATTTATAGTAATTGAAAACTCAAAATATAATTAATATTATAATATTATTCTCATTCATTGATAAAAATCCAAATTTAAGGTTTGGATTCCATATCCAGTTTATCCTTCATATACAACATTAAGTTAAAATAATTAACCTAAATATTCGAACAAATTCATATAATAAAATATTTATTATTATAATTTAATAATCATTTCATATATTATTTAAATAATATAAAATCACGTTTTCATGGAAAATAATTAATAAAAACATTTCAAGATACAAAATTAATTGATCAAAAATTCTAAAATTATTTATAATTTTTCGGTACTAAATATATTTGTATTTATCATACACATTACTAGACACTTATTCTCATCATTAAAATAAATAAAAAAAATTATATGCAAAATTTCTTATTTATTTTATATTGAAAATATCGGGTTATTACATATCACCTCTAAAGGCCAAACACTTGGGTGGCTAACGTTGATCAAAGGAATGAATAAAACCTAGTGAATTCAAGTTGAGCGTGAAAAGGAATGGGAGGTGAACTGCATTACGAGAGGAAGTTAATTTCTACAAGGGTATGAATCGATCTCCATCTTTTCTATTGAATTGATAATTGAGCACAAAAGTACGATCATGGTGATAATTTGTATAAAAATTTGAAATTCCGTTTTATCGCACTTCCACACCTTTTATGTAATTTGATTGCATGATTGCGCTATATACAAACCTAACAGACACTACAAAAAAATGGGCCTTTAGCAACGATTTTTCGGGCAACGACTTTATAAGTCGTTGCTAAAAAAATATATGTTTAGCAACGAAATTTGTCCTTCATTGCAGTTATTGTCGGGGCTTTCACTTTTTGCAACAAAATTCATAAGTCGTTGCAAAAAAAATTGCTAATTCATTGGCGGAAAAAATTTCGTTAGAAATTGTTGCAAAATTTTCTACCACTTGATTTCCGTCATCATCGGGCAACGAAAGTTTTTTTGTATAGACACTACCAATCTATACATCAAATGACTCTGATTTTTTTTGAAGATTAAAGTCCACATTACAAGCTACACATAACAAGTTAAAAATAACAAAACTCATAACCAACCAAAGATCTATGAGGTCCGACATTCGATTCGTCGGACTCAAAAACATAAATATCCGATTTTAAAAACTCTAGATCCGAGCCTATAGATGTTATGGATCTAACATCTATCAACCTGATCATCATCATTGTTGTCAAAAAACATATTTTAACAATAAATTATAACATCTAACATGCGAGATCAAGATCAGATTTCTTTTTAGGGTTCATACCTTTAAGTGCAAAAAATCGATTTCTATGCTTCGATTCGATGTTGGTGTTAGTGAGGCTTGATTTATGACCGATCTAGCAAAGGCAATCTCGTGGGTTTTAGAGATAGAAAGTCTTGGATGAGTCTTTGTGAAAATGAGCTTGAATGTGACTTTTTCTCTTGATCTATACAAATAACATGTATATAATGAACTTGGTCGATCATATGGGCCGATATTGTAGCTTGTAGGTTCATAGCTTTAGACTAGAGGCTGCTAGCAAGATTTTGCTAGATTTGCTAATCAATAATTCAAGAATGGGACAAAAGGGCACTTTGGTAATTTTATTTTAATCTCAAGGGTATTCTTGTCCAAGGTGCTTGAATTTAGGGTTTAATCACTAGATTTTACATCTGAAAGTTTCCCAAATAATTACTAGGGTTTGAAAAATTAAAATTAAAGTGTAATAAAATATTAATTAAAACACACTAATTTAATATTAGAGTTTTTAATAGAAAATTAGTGTTTTTAAATTAGGGTTCCTTAATACTATTAGGGTTCCCAAATTAACAATTAGAGTTTCCTAATTATCATTATAATTTACAAAAATAATCATTGGGTTTCTAATTTTAGTAAATTAGGGTTTTCAAATAATAATTAGGGTTTCTCCTAATTACGTAAATTCTATAATACACAAAGAAAATTCATATAATACAATTATGCTTTCGGTCTTGAACTCACAACCTGAGTTTAACAATTAGGGTTTAACAACATGATATAAGGGTTATGACATAATTTATCATAATTGACCAACCATTATCGGTCTACACATATACAAAGACATATTTATAAAGACTGAAAACTCAAAATATAATTAATATTATAATATTATTCTCATTCATTGATAAAAATCCAAATTTAAGGTTTGGATTCCATATCCAGTTTATCCTTCATATACAACATTAAGTTAAAATAATTAACCTAAATATTACGAACAAATTCATATAATAAAATATTTATTATTATAATTCTAATAATCATTTCATATAATATTTAAATAATATAAAATCACGTTTTCATGGAAAATAATTAATAAAAACATTTCAGATACAAAATTAATTGATCAAAAATTCTAAAATTATTTATAATTTTTCAGGTACTAAATATATTTGTATTTATCATACACATTACTAGACACTTATTCTCATCATTAAAATAAATAAAAAAAATTATATGCAAAATTTCTTATTTATTTTATATTGAAAATATCGGTTATTACAGATCACCTCTAAAGGCCAAACACTTGGGTGGCTAACGTTGATCAAAGGAATGAATAAAACCTAGTGAATTCAAGTTGAACGTGAAAAGGAATCGGAGGTGAACTCGTACCTGAGGAAGTTAATTTCTACAAGGGTATGAATCTGATCTCCATCTTTTCTATTGAATTGATAATTGAGCACAAAGTACGATCGATCATGGTGATAATTTGTATAAAAATTTAAAATTCCGTTTTATCGCACTTTCACACCTTTTATGTAATTTGATTGCATGATCAAGCGCTATATACAAACCTAATGAGACACTACAAAAAAAATGGGCCTTTAGCAACGATTTTTGAGCAACGACTTTATAAGTCGTTGCTAAAATATATGTTTATAACGAAATTTGTCCTTCGTTGCAGATTGTGTCGAGCTTTCACTTTTGAAACAAAATTTATAAGTCGTTGCAAAAATTCGTTGCTAATTCATTGGCGGAAAAAATTTTCGTTAGAAATTAAATTTGCAAAATTTTCTACCACTTGATTTCCCGTCATCGTGGCAACGAAAGTTTTTTTTATAGACACTACCAATCTATACATCAAATGACTCGATTTTTTTGCAGATTAAAGTCCACATTACAAGCTACACATAACAAGTTAAAAATAACAAAACTCATAACCGAATTAAAGATTCATGAGGTCCGACATTCGATTGTCGGACTCAAAAAACAAAAATATCCAGATTTTGAAAACTCTAGATCCGAGCCTATAGATGTTATGGATCTAACATCTATCAACCCAGATCATCATTGTAACTCGTAAAAACATATTTTAACAATAAATTATAACATCTAACATGCGAGATCAAGATCGATTTCTTTTTAGGGTTCATACCTTTAAGTGCAAAAAATCGATTTCTATGCTTCTCGATTCGATGTTGGTGTTAGTGAGGCTTGATTTATGGTGATCTATCTAGCAAGGCAATCTCGTGGGTTTTAGATAGAAAGTCTTGGATGAGTCTTTTGTGCAAAATGAGCTTGAATGTGACTTTTTTCTCTCTTGATCTATACAAATAACATGTATATAATGAACTTGGGTGATCATATGGGCGATATTGTAGCTTGTAGGTTCATAGCTTTTTAGACTAGGCTGACTAGCAAGATTTTGCTAGATTTGCTAATCAATAATTCAAGAATGGGACAAAAAGGGCACTTTGGTAATTTTATTTTAATCTCAAGGGTATTCTTGTCCAAGGTGCTTGAATTTAGGGTTTAATCACTAGATTTTACATCTGAAAGTTTCCCAAATAATTACTAGGGTTTGAAAGATTAAAAATAAAGTGTAATAAAATATTAATTAAAACACACTAATTTAATATTAGAGTTTTTAATAGAAAATTAGGGTTTTTAAATTAGGGTTCCTTAATACTATTAGGGTTCCCAAATTAACAATTAGAGTTTCCTAATTATCATTATAATTTACAAAAATAATCATTAGGTTTCTAATTTTAGCAAATTAGGTTTTCAAATAATAATTAGGGTTTCTCCTAATTACGTAAATTCTATAATACACAAAGAAAATTCATATAATACAATTATGCCTCAGTCTTGAACTCACAACTGAGTTTAACAATTGGGTTTAACAACATGATATAAGGGTTATGACATAATTTATCATAATTGACCAACCATTATCAGTCTACACATATACAGTACATATTTATAGCACTGAAAACTCAAAATATAATTAATATTATAATATTATTCTCATTCATTGATAAAAATCCAAATTTAAGGTTTGGATTCCATATCTGGTTTATCCTTCATATACAACATTAAGTTAAAATAATTAACCTAAATATTCTGAACAAATTCATATAATAAAATATTTATTATTATAATTCTAATAATCATTTCATATATTATTTAAATAATATAAAATCACGCTTTCATGGAAAATAATTAATAAAAACATTTCTGCATACAAAATTAATTGATCAAAAATTCTAAAATTATTTATAATTTTTCAGGTACTAAATATATTTGTATTTATCATACACATTACTAGACACTTATTCTCATCATTAAAATAAAAAAAAAAAAATTATATGCAAAATTTCTTATTTATTTTATATTGAAAATATCGGGTTATTACAGATCACCTCTAAAGGCCAAACACTTGGGTGGCTAACGTTGATCAAAGGAATGAATAAAACCTAGTGAATTCAAGTTGAACGTGAAAAGGAATCGGAGGTGAACTCGTACCTGAGGAAGTTAATTTCTACAAGGGTATGAATCTGATCTCCATCTTTTTCTATTGAATTGATAATTGAGCACAAAGTACGATCATGCTGATAATTTGTATAAAAATTTGAAATTCCGTTTTATCGTACTTTCACACCTTTTATGTAATTTGATTGCATGATTGCGCTTATATACAAAACCTATGCAGACACTACAAAAAATGGGCCTTTAGCAACGATTTTTCAGGCAACGACTTTATAAGTCGTTGCTTAAAAGTATATGTTTAGCAACGAAATTTGTCCTTCGTTGCAGATTGTGTCAGGCTTTCACTTTTTGCAACAAAATTCATAAGTCGTTGCTAATTCGTTGGCGGAAAAAATTTTCGTTAGAAATTCGTTGCAAAATTTTCGGCCACTTGATTTCCCGTCATCGTGGGCAACGAAAGTTTTTTTGTATAGACACTACCAATCTATACATCAAATGACTCTGATTTTTTTTGAAGATTAAAGTCCACATTTCAAGCTACACATAACAAGTTAAAAATAACAAAACTCATAACCGACCAAAGATCTATGAGGTCTGACATTTGACTGTCAGACTCAAAAACATAAATATCCGGATTTTAAAAAACTCTAGATCTGAGCCTATAGATGTTATGGATCTAACATCTATCAACCCAGATCATCATTGTACACTGTAAAAAACATATTTTAACAATAAATTATAACATCTAACATGCAGATCAAGATCAGATTTCTTTTTAGGGTTCATACCTTTAAGTGCAAAAAATCTGATTTCTATGCTTCTGATTCGATGTTGGTGTTAGTGAGGCTTGATTTATGACTGATCTAGCAAGGCAATCTCATGGGTTTTAGATAGAGAAAGTCTTGGATGAGTCTTTGTGCAAAATGAGCTTGAATGTGACTTTCTCTCTCGATCTATACAAATAACATGTATATAATGAACTTGGTGATCATATGGCCGATATTGTAGCTTAGAGGTTCATAGCTTTAGACTAGTATGGCTAGCAAGATTTTGCTAGATTTGCTAATCAATAATTCAAGAATGGGACAAAAAGGGCACTTTGGTAATTTTATTTTAATCTCAAGGGTATTCTTGTCCAAGGTGCTTGAATTTAGGGTTTAATCACTAGATTTTACATCTGAAAGTTTCCCAAATAATTACTAGGGTTTGAAAAATTAAAATTAAAGTGTAATAAAATATTAATTAAAACACACTAATTTAATATTAGAGTTTTTAATAGAAAATTAGGGTTTTTAAATTAGGGTTCCTTAATACTATTAGGGTTCCCAAATTAACAATTAGAGTTTCCTAATTATCATTATAATTTACAAAAATAATCATTAGGGTTTCTAATTTTAGCAAATTAGGGTTTTCAAATAATAATTAGGGTTTCTCCTAATTACAGAAATTCTATAATACACAGTAAAATTCATATAATACAATTACTGCTCAGTCTTGAACTCACAACTGAGTTTAACAATTAGGGTTTAACAACATGATATAAGGGTTATGACATAATTTATCATAATTGACCAACCATTATCAGTCTACACATATACAGTACATATTTATAAGATGAAAACTCAAAATATAATTAATATTATAATATTATTCTCATTCATTGATAAAAATCCAAATTTAAGGTTTGGATTCCATATCTGGTTTATCCTTCATATACAACATTAAGTTAAAATAATTAACCTAAATATTCTGAACAAATTCATATAATAAAATATTTATTATTATAATTCTAATAATCATTTCATATATTATTTAAATAATATAAAATCACGCTTTCATGGAAAATAATTAATAAAAACATTTTTCGCATACAAAATTAATTGATCAAAAATTCTAAAATTATTTATAATTTTTTCGTACTAAATATATTTGTATTTATCATACACATTACTAGACACTTATTCTCATCATTAAAATAAATAAAAAAAATTATATGCAAAATTTCTTATTTATTTTATATTGAAAATATCGGGTTATTACAGATCACCTCTAAAGGCCAAACACTTGGGTGGCTAACGTTGATCAAAGGAATGAATAAAACCTAGTGAATTCAAGTTGAACGTGAAAAGGAATCGGAGGTGAACTCGTACCTGAGGAAGTTAATTTCTACAAGGGTATGAATCTGATCTCCATATTTTTCTATTGAATTGATAATTGAGCACAAAGTACGATCATGCTGATAATTTGTATAAAAATTTGAAATTCCGTTTTATCGTACTTTCACACCTTTTATGTAATTTGATTGCATGATTGCGCTATATACAAACCTAACAGACACTACAAAAAAATGGGCCTTTAGCAACGATTTTTCGGGCAACGACTTTATAAGTCGTTGCTAAAAGTATATGTTTAGCAACGAAATTTGTCCTTCGTTGCAGATTGTGTCAGGCTTTCACTTTTTGCAACAAAATTCATAAGTCGTTGCAAAAATTCGTTGCTAATTCATTGGCGGAAAAAATTTTCGTTAGAAATTCGTTGCAAAATTTTCGGCCACTTGATTTCCCGTCATCGTGGGCAACGAAAGTTTTTTTGTATAGACACTACCAATCTATACATCAAATGACTCTGATTTTTTTTGCTGATTAAAGTCCACATTACAAGCTACACATAACAAGTTAAAAATAACAAAACTCATAACCGATTAAAGATCTCATGAGGTCCGACATTTCGATCGCCGACTCAAAAAACAAAAATATCCGATTTTGAAAACTCTAGATCTCGAGCCTATAGATGTTATGGATCTAACATCTATCAACCCAGATCATCATTGTACACCACAAATAACATATTTTAACAATAAATTATAACATCTAACATGCAGATCAAGATCAGATTTCTTTTTAGGGTTCATACCTTTAAGAGCAAAAAATCTGATTTCTATGCTTCTGATTCGATATTGGTGTTAGTGAGGCTTGATTTATGACTGATCTAGCAAGGCAATCTCGTGGGTTTTAGATAGAGAAAGTCTTGGATGAGTCTTTGTGCAAAATGAGCTTGAATGTGACTTTTTCTCTCTCTTGATCTATACAAATAACATGTATGTAATGAACTTCAACGATCATATGGCCGATATTGTAGCTTGTAGGTTCATAGCTTTAGACTAGGGTGGCTAGCAAGATTTTGCTAGATTTGCTAATCAATAATTCAAGAATGGGACAAAAAGGGCACTTTGGTAATTTTATTTTAATCTCAAGGGTATTCTTGTCCAAGGTGCTTGAATTTAGAGTTTAATCACTACATTTTACATCTGAAAGTTTCCCAAATAATTACTAGGGTTTGAAAGATTAAAATTAAAGTGTAATAAAATATTAATTAAAACACACTAATTTAAAATTAGGGTTTTTAATAGAAAATTAGGGTTTTTAAATTAGGGTTCCTTAATACTATTAGGGTTCCCAAATTAACAATTAGAGTTTCCTAATTATCATTATAATTTACAAAAATAATCATTAGGGTTTCTAATTTTAGCAAATTAGGTTTTCAAATAATAATTAGGGTTTCTCCTAATTACAAAAATTCTATAATACACAAATGAAAATTCATATAATACAATTATCGCTTTCGGTCTTGAACTCACAAATTGAGTTTAACAATTAGGGTTTAACAACAAGATATAAGGGTTATGACATAATTTATCATAATTGACCAACCATTATCATCTACACATATACAAATTACATATTTATAAAGATTGAAAACTCAAAATATAATTAATATTATAATATTATTCTCATTCATTGATAAAAATCCAAATTTAGGGTTTGGATTCCATATCCAGTTTATCCTTCATATACAACATTAAGTTAAAATAATTAACCTAAATATTCGAACAAATTCATATAATAAAATATTTATTATTATAATTCTAATAATCATTTCATATATTATTTAAATAATATAAAATCACGTTTTCATGGAAAATAATTAATAAAAACATTTCAAGATACAAAATTAATTGATCAAAAAATTCTAAAATTATTTATAATTTTTCGTGTACTAAATATATTTGTATTTATCATACACATTACTAGACACTTATTCTCATCATTAAAATAAATAAAAAAATTATATGCAAAATTTCTTATTTATTTTATATTGAAAATATCGGGTTATTACAGATCACCTCTAAAGGCCAAACACTTGGGTGGCTAACGTTGATCAAAGGAATGAATAAAACCTAGTGAATTCAAGTTGAACGTGAAAAGGAATCGGAGGTGAACTCGCATTACGAGGAAGTTAATTTCACAAGGGTATGAATCGATCTCCATCTTTTCTATTGAATTGATAATTGAGCACACAAAATACGATCATGGTGATAATTTGTATAAAAATTTAAAATTCCGTTTTATCGCACTTTCACACCTTTTATGTAATTTGATTGCATGATTGCGCTATATACAAACCTAACAGACACTACAAAAAAATGGGCCTTTAGCAACGATTTTTCGGGCAACGACTTTATAAGTCGTTGCTAAAAGTATATGTTTAGCAAAAACGAAATTTGTCCTTCGTTGCAGATTAGGTCGTCGCTTTCACTTTTTGAAACAAAATTCATAAGTCGTTGCAAAAATTCGTTGCTAATTCATTGGCGGAAAAAATTTTCGTTAGAAATTCGTTGCAAAATTTTCGGCCACTTGATTTCCCGTCATCGTGGGCAACGAAAGTTTTTTTGTATAGACACTACCAATCTATACATCAAATGACTCTGATTTTTTTTGCAGATTAAAGTCCACATTACAAGCTACACATAACAAGTTAAAAATAACAAAACTCATAACCTAATTAAAGATCTCATGAGGTCCGACATTGATCGTCCGACTCAAAAACAAAAATATCCAGATTTTGAAAAACTCTAGATCTGAGCCTATAGATGTTATGGATCTAACATCTATCAACCCAGATCATCATTGTACACTGTAAAAAACATATTTTAACAATAAATTATAACATCTAACATGCAGATCAAGATCAGATTTCTTTTTAGGGTTCATACCTTTAAGTGCAAAAAATCTGATTTCTATGCTTCTGATTCGATGTTGGTGTTAGTGAGGCTTGATTTATGACTGATCTAGCAAGGCAATCTCGTGGGTTTTAGATAGAGAAAGTCTTGGATGAGTCTTTGTGCAAAATGAGCTTGAATGTGACTTTTTCTCTCTCTTGATCTATACAAATAACATGTATATAATGAACTTCACGATCATATAGGGCCGATATTGTAGCTTGTAGGTTCATAGCTTTAGACTAGGCTGCTAGCAAGATTTTGCTAGATTTGCTTAATCAATAATTCAAGAATGGGACAAAAGGGCACTTTGGTAATTTTATTTTAATCTCAAGGGTATTCTTGTCCAAGGTGCTTGAATTTAGGGTTTAATCACTAGATTTTACATCTGAAAGTTTCCCAAATAATTACTAGGGTTTGAAAGATTAAAAATAAAGTGTAATAAAATATTAATTAAAACACACTAATTTAATATTAGAGTTTTTAATAGAAAATTAGGGTTTTTAAATTAGGGTTCCTTAATACTATTAGGGTTCCCAAATTAACAATTAGAGTTTCCTAATTATCATTATAATTTACAAAAATAATCATTAGGGTTTCTAATTTTAGCAAATTAGGGTTTTCAAATAATAATTAGGGTTTCTCCTAATTACAGAAATTCTATAATACACAGTAAAATTCATATAATACAATTATCGCTTTCATCTTGAACTCACAATCTGAAGTTTAACAATTAGGGTTTAACAACATGATATAAGGGTTATGACATAATTTATCATAATTGACCAACCATTATCGGTCTACACATATACAAATTACATATTTATAAAGATCGAAAACTCAAAATATAATTAATATTATAATATTATTCTCATTCATTGATAAAAATCCAAATTTAAGGTTTGGATTCCATATCCGGTTTATCCTTCATATACAACATTAAGTTAAAATAATTAACCTAAATATTCGAACAAATTCATATAATAAAATATTTATTATTATAATTCTAATAATCATTTCATATATTATTTAAATAATATAAAATCACGCTTTCATGGAAAATAATTAATAAAACATTTCAAGATACAAAATTAATTGATCAAAAATTCTAAAATTATTTATAATTTTTCGTGTACTAAATATATTTGTATTTATCATACACATTACTAGACACTTATTCTCATCATTAAAATAAATAAAAAAATTATATGCAAAATTTCTTATTTATTTTATATTGAAAATATCGGGTTATTACAGATCACCTCTAAAGGCCAAACACTTGGGTGGCTAACGTTGATCAAAGGAATGAATAAAACCTAGTGAATTCAAGTTGAACGTGAAAAGGAATCGGAGGTGAACTCGTACCTGAGGAAGTTAATTTCTACAAGGGTATGAATCTGATCTCCATCTTTTTCTATTGAATTGATAATTGAGCACAAAGTACGATCATGGTGATAATTTATATAAAAATTTGAAATTCCGTTTTATCGTACTTTCACACCTTTTATGTAATTTGATTGCATGATTGAGCTATATACAAACCTAACAGACACTACAAAAAAATGGGCCTTTAGCAACGATTTTTCGGGCAACGACTTTATAAGTCGTTGCTAAAAGTATATGTTTAGCAACGTAAATTTGTCCTTCGTTGCAGTTGTATCGAGCTTTCACTTTTTGCAACAAAATTCATAAGTCGTTGCAAAAATTCGTTGCTAATTCATTGGCGGAAAAAATTTTCGTTAGAAATTCGTTGCAAATTTTCGGCCACTTGATTTCCCGTCATCGTGGGCAACGAAAGTTTTTTTGTATAGACACTACCAATCTATACATCAAATGACTCGATTTTTTTCTGATTAAAGTCCACATTACAAGCTACACATAACAAGTTAAAATAACAAAACTCATAACCGAATTAAAGATCTATGAGGTCTGACATTTGACTGTCAGACTCAAAAACAAAAATATCCAGATTTTGAAAAACTCTAGATCTGAGCCTATAGATGTTATGGATCTAACATCTATCAACCCAGATCATCATTGTACACCACAAATAACATATTTTAACAATAAATTATAACATCTAACACGCAGATCAAGATCGATTTCTTTTTAGGGTTCATACCTTTAAGAGCAAAAAAATCGATTTCTATGCTTCGATTCGATGTTGGTGTTAGTGAGGCTTGATTTATGACCCGATCTAGCAAAGCAATCTCGTGGGTTTTAGATAGAGAAAGTCTTGGATGAGTCTTTGTGCAAAATGAGCTTGAATGTGACTTTTTTCTCTCTCGATCTATACAAATAACATGTATGTAATGAACTTGGTACGATCATATGGTTGATATTGTAGCAGTAGGTTCATAGCTTTAGACTAGGGTGGCTAGAAAGATTTTGCTAGATTTGCTAATCAATAATTCAAGAATGGGACAAAAGGGCACTTTGGTAATTTTATTTTAATCTCAAGGGTATTCTTGTCCAAGGTGCTTGAATTTAGAGTTTAATCACTACATTTTACATCTGAAAGTTTCCCAAATAATTACTAGGGTTTGAAAGATTAAAATTAAAGTGTAATAAAATATTAATTAAAACACACTAATTTAAAATTAGGGTTTTAATAGAAAATTAGGGTTTTAAATTAGGGTTCCTTAATACTATTAGGGTTCCCAAATTAACAATTAGAGTTTCCTAATTATCATTATAATTTACAAAAATAATCATTAGGGTTTCTAATTTTAGTAAATTAGGGTTTTCAAATAATAATTAGGGTTTCTCCTAATTACAAAAATTCTATAATACACAGTAAAATTTATATAATACAATTACTGCTCAGTCTTGAACTCACAACTGAGTTTAACAATTAGGGTTTAACAACATGATATAAGGGTTATGACATAATTTATCATAATTGACCAACCATTATCGATCTACACATATATATAAAGTACATATTTATAAAGATCGAAAACTCAAAATATAATTAATATTATAATATTATTCTCATTCATCGATAAAAATCCAAATTTAGGTTTGGATTCCATATCCGGTTTATCCTTCATATACAACATTAAGTTAAAATAATTAACCTAAATATTCGAACAAATTCATATAATAAAATATTTATTATTATAATTCTAATAATCATTTCATATATTATTTAAATAATATAAAATCACGTTTTCATGGAAAATAATTAATAAAACATTTCTCGCATACAAAATTAATTGATCAAAAATTCTAAAATTATTTATAATTTTCGTGTACTAAATATATTTGTATTTATCATACACATTACTAGACACTTATTCTCATCATTAAAATAAATAAAAAAAAATTATATGCAAAATTTCTTATTTATTTTATATTGAAAATATCGGGTTATTACAGATCACCTCTAAAGGCCAAACACTTGGGTGGCTAACGTTGATCAAAGGAATGAATAAAACCTAGTGAATTCAAGTTGAACGTGAAAAGGAATCGGAGGTGAACTCGTACCTGAGGAAGTTAATTTCTACAAGGGTATGAATCTGATCTCCATCTTTTTCTATTGAATTGATAATTGAGCACAAAGTACGATCATGGTGATAATTTGTATAAAAATTTAAAATTCCGTTTTATCGCACTTTCACACCTTTTATGTAATTTGATTGCATGATTGCGCTATATACAAACCTAACAGACACTACAAAAAAATGGGCCTTTAGCAACGATTTTTCGGGCAACGACTTTATAAGTCGTTGCTAAAAGTATATGTTTAGCAACGAAATTTGTCCTTCGTTGCAGATTGTGTCAGGCTTTCACTTTTTTGAAACAAAATTCATAAGTCGTTGCAAAAATTCATTGCTAATTCATTCATGGAAAAATTTTCGTTAGAAATTCGTTGCAAAATTTTCTACCACTTGATTTCCGTCATCGTAAGCAACGAAAGTTTTTTTTGTATAGACACTACCAATCTATACATCAAATGACTCGATTTTTTTTTTGATTAAAGTCCACATTACAAGCTACACATAACAAGTTAAAAATAACAAAACTCATAACCTAATTAAAGATCTATGAGGTCCGACATTCGATTTGTCGGACTAAAAACAAAAATATCCAGATTTTGAAAACTCTAGATCTCGAGCCTATAGATGTTATGGATCTAACATCTATCAACCCGATCATCATTGTACACTGTAAAAAACATATTTTAACAATAAATTATAACATCTAACATGAAGATCAAGATCGATTTCTTTTTTAGGGTTCATACCTTTAAGTGCAAAAAATCGATTTCTATGCTTCGATTCGATGTTGGTGTTAGTGAGGCTTGATTTATGATCGATCTAGCAAGGCAATCTCGTGGGTTTTAGATAGAGAAAGTCTTGGATGAGTCTTTGTGCAAAATGAGCTTGAATGTGACTTTTTCTTTCTTGATCTATACAAATAACATGTATATAATGAACTTGGTGATCATATGGGCCGATATTGTAGCTTGTAGGTTCATAGCTTTAGACTAGGCGGCTAGCAAGATTTTGCTAGATTTGCTAATCAATAATTCAAGAATGGGACAAAAAGGCACTTTGGTAATTTTATTTTAATCTCAGGGTATTCTTGTCCAAGGTGCTTGAATTTAGGGTTTAATCACTAGATTTTACATCCGAAAGTTTCCCAAATAATTACTAGGGTTTGAAAGATTAAAAATAAAGTGTAATAAAATATTAATTAAAACACACTAATTTAATATTAGAGTTTTTAATAGAAAATTAGGGTTTTAAATTAGGGTTCCTTAATACTATTAGGGTTCCCAAATTAACAATTAGAGTTTCCTAATTATCATTATAATTTACAAAAATAATCATTAGGGTTTCTAATTTTAGCAAATTAGGGTTTTCAAATAATAATTAGGGTTTCTCCTAATTACGTAAATTATAATACACATAAAATTCATATAATACAATTCTTTGCTTGAACTCACAACCTGTTGAGTTTAACAATTAGGGTTTAACAACATGATATAAGGGTTATGACATAATTTATCATAATTGACCAACCATTATCGGTCTACACATATACAATATACATATTTATAAGATGAAAACTCAAAATATAATTAATATTATAATATTATTCTCATTCATTGATAAAAATCCAAATTTAAGGTTTGGATTCCATATCCGGTTTATCCTTCATATACAACATTAAGTTAAAATAATTAACCTAAATATTCGAACAAATTCATATAATAAAATATTTATTATTATAATTCTAATAATCATTTCATATATTATTTAAATAATATAAAATCACGCTTTCATGGAAAATAATTAATAAAAACATTTCGCATACAAAATTAATTGATCAAAAATTCTAAAATTATTTATAATTTTTCGTGTACTAAATATATTTGTATTTATCATACACATTACTAGACACTTATTCTCATCATTAAAATAAATAAAAAAAATTATATGCAAAATTTCTTATTTATTTTATATTGAAAATATCGGGTTATTACTGGATCACCTCTAAAGGCCAAACACTTGGGTGGCTAACGTTGATCAAAGGAATGAATAAAACCTAGTGAATTCAAGTTGAACGTGAAAAGGAATCGGAGGTGAACTCGTACCTGAGGAAGTTAATTTCTACAAGGGTATGAATCTGATCTCCATCTTTTTCTATTGAATTGATAATTGAGCACAAAGTACGATCATGGTGATAATTTATATAAAAATTTGAAATTCCGTTTTATCGTACTTTCACACCTTTTATGTAATTTGATTGCATGATTGAGCTATATACAAACCTAATGAGATAATTACAAAAAAATGGGCCTTTAGCAACGATTTTTCGGGCAACGACTTTATAAGTCGTTGCTAAAAGTATATGTTTAGCAACGAAATTTGTCCTTCGTTGCAGATTGTGTCAGGCTTTCACTTTTTGCAACAAAATTCATAAGTCGTTGCAAAAATTCGTTGCTAATTCATTGGCGGAAAAAATTTTCGTTAGAAATTCGTTGCAAATTTTCGGCCACTTGATTTCCCGTCATCGTGGGCAACGAAAGTTTTTTTGTATAGACACTACCAATCTATACATCAAATGACTCTGATTTTTTTTACAGATTAAAGTCCACATTACAAGCTACACATAACAAGTTAAAAATAACAAAACTCATAACCTAATTAAAGATCTCATGAGGTCCGACATTTGATTGTCGGACTCAAAACAAAAATATCCAGATTTTGAAAAACTCTAGATCCGAGCCTATAGATGTTATGGATCTAACATCTATCAACCTGCATCATCATTGTACACCACAAATAACATATTTTAACAATAAATTATAACATCTAACATGCGCAGATCAAGATCGATTTCTTTTTAGGGTTCATACCTTTAAGAGCAAAAAATCTGATTTCTATGCTTCGATTCGATGTTGGTGTTAGTGAGGCTTGATTTATGGTGATCTAGCAAGGCAATCTCGTGGGTTTTAGATAGAGAAAGTCTTGGATGAGTCTTTTTGTGCAAAATTAGCTTGAATGTGACTTTTTCTCTCTCTCGATCTATACAAATAACATGTATGTAATGAACTTGGTGATCATATGGCCGATATTGTAGCTTGTGAGGTTCATAGCTTTTTAGATTAGGGTGGCTAGCAAGATTTTGCTAGATTTGCTAATCAATAATTCAAGAATGGGACAAAAGGGCACTTTGGTAATTTTATTTTAATCTCAAGGGTATTCTTGTCCAAGGTGCTTGAATTTAGAGTTTAATCACTACATTTTACATCTGAAAGTTTCCCAAATAATTACTAGGGTTTGAAAGATTAAAATTAAAGTGTAATAAAATATTAATTAAAACACACTAATTTAAAATTAGGGTTTTTAATAGAAAATTAGGGTTTTTAAATTAGGGTTCCTTAATACTATTAGGGTTCCCAAATTAACAATTAGAGTTTCCTAATTATCATTATAATTTACAAAAATAATCATTAGGGTTTCTAATTTTAGTAAATTAGGGTTTTCAAATAATAATTAGGGTTTCTCCTAATTACAAAAATTCTATAATACACAGTAAAATTTATATAATACAATTACTGCTCAGTCTTGAACTCACAACTGAGTTTAACAATTAGGGTTTAACAACATGATATAAGGGTTATGACATAATTTATCATAATTGACCAACCATTATCAGTCTACACATATACAGTACATATTTATAGCACTGAAAACTCAAAATATAATTAATATTATAATATTATTCTCATTCATTGATAAAAATCCAAATTTAGGGTTTGGATTCCATATCTGGTTTATCCTTCATATACAACATTAAGTTAAAATAATTAACCTAAATATTCTGAACAAATTCATATAATAAAATATTTATTATTATAATTCTAATAATCATTTCATATAATATTTAAATAATATAAAATCACGTTTTCATGGAAAATAATTAATAAAAACATTTCTGCATACAAAATTAATTGATCAAAAATTCTAAAATTATTTATAATTTTTCAGGTACTAAATATATTTGTATTTATCATACACATTACTAGACACTTATTCTCATCATTAAAATAAATAAAAAAAAATTATATGCAAAATTTCTTATTTATTTTATATTGAAAATATCGGGTTATTACAGATCACCTCTAAAGGCCAAACACTTGGGTGGCTAACGTTGATCAAAGGAATGAATAAAACCTAGTGAATTCAAGTTGAACGTGAAAAGGAATCGGAGGTGAACTCGTACCTGAGGAAGTTAATTTCTACAAGGGTATGAATCTGATCTCCATCTTTTTCTATTGAATTGATAATTGAGCACAAAGTACGATCATGGTGATAATTTGTATAAAAATTTAAAATTCCGTTTTATCGCACTTTCACACCTTTTATGTAATTTGATTGCATGATTGCGCTATATACAAACCTAACAGACACTACAAAAAAATGGGCCTTTAGCAACGATTTTTCGGGCAACGACTTTATAAGTCGTTGCTAAAAGTATATGTTTAGCAACGAAATTTGTCCTTCGTTCAGATTATCAGTCGAGCTTTCACTTTTGAAACAAAATTCATAAGTCGTTGCAAAAATTCGTTTGCTAATAATTCATCGGAAAAAATTTTCGTTAGAAATTCGTTGCAAAATTTTCGGCCACTTGATTTCCCGTCATCGTGGGCAACGAAAGTTTTTTTGTATAGACACTACCAATCTATACATCAAATGACTCTGATTTTTTTTGCAGATTAAAGTCCACATTACAAGCTACACATAACAAGTTAAAAATAACAAAACTCATAACCGACCAAAGATCTATGAGGTCTGACATTTGACTGTCAGACTCAAAAACAAAAATATCCAGATTTTGAAAAACTCTAGATCTGAGCCTATAGATGTTATGGATCTAACATCTATCAACCCAGATCATCATTGTACACTGTAAAAAACATATTTTAACAATAAATTATAACATCTAACATGAAGATCAAGATCAGATTTCTTTTTAGGGTTCATACCTTTAAGTGCAAAAAATCTGATTTCTATGCTTCTGATTCGATGTTGGTGTTAGTGAGGCTTGATTTATGACTGATCTAGCAAGGCAATCTCGTGGGTTTTAGATAGAGAAAGTCTTGGATGAGTCTTTGTGCAAAATGAGCTTGAATGTGACTTTTTCTCTCTCTTGATCTATACAAATAACATGTATGTAATGAACTTGGCTGATCATATGGTTGATATTGTAGCTTGTAGGTTCATAGCTTTAGACTAGGGTGGCTAGCAAGATTTTGCTAGATTTGCTAATCAATAATTCAAGAATGGGACAAAAAGGGCACTTTGGTAATTTTATTTTAATCTCAAGGGTATTCTTGTCCAAGGTGCTTGAATTTAGGGTTTAATCACTAGATTTTACATCTGAAAGCTTCCCAAATAATTACTAGGGTTTGAAAGATTAAAATTAAAGTGTAATAAAATATTAATTAAAACACACTAATTTAAAATTAGGTTTTTAATAGAAAATTAGGGTTTTTAAATTAGGGTTCCTTAATACTATTAGGGTTCCCAAATTAACAATTAGAGTTTCCTAATTATCATTATAATTTACAAAAATAATCATTGTGGTTTCTAATTTTAGTAAATTAGGGTTTTCAAATAATAATTAGGGTTTCTCCTAATTACGTAAATTCTATAATACACAGTAAAATTCATATAATACAATTATCGCTTTCGGTCTTGAACTCACATGTTGAAGTTTAACAATTAGGGTTTAACAAACATGATATAAGGGTTATGACATAATTTATCATAATTGACCAACCATTATCGCCTCTACATATACAAAGACATATTTATATAATTGAAAACTCAAAATATAATTAATATTATAATATTATTCTCATTCATTGATAAAAATCCAAATTTAGGGTTTGGATTCCATATCTGGTTTATCCTTCATATACAAGATTAAGTTAAAATAATTAACCTAAATATTTCGAACAAATTCATATAATAAAATATATATTATTATAATTTAATAATCATTTCATATATTATTTAAATAATATAAAATCACGCTTTCATGGAAAATAATTAATAATAAAACATTTTCAAGATACAAAATTAATTGATCAAAATTCTAAAATTATTTATAATTTTCGTGTACTAAATATATTTGTATTTATCATACATATTACTAGACACTTATTCTCATCATTAAAATAAATAAAAAAAATTATATGCAAAATTTCTTATTTATTTTATATTGAAAATATCAAGTTATTACAGATCACCTCTAAAGGCCAAACACTTGGGTGGCTAACGTTGATCAAATGAATGAATAAAACCTAGTGAATTCAAGTTGAACGTGAAAAGGAATCTGAGGTGAACTCGTGCACGAGGAAGTTAATTTCTACAAGGGTATGAATCGATCTCCATCTTTTTATTGAATTGATAATTGAGCACAAAGTACGATCATGGTGATAAGTTGTATAAAATTTGAAATTCCGCTTTATCGCACTTTCACACCTTTTATGTAATTTGATTGCATGATTGCGCTTATATACAAACCTAATGTATACACTACAAAAAATGGGCCTTTAGCAACGATTTTTCTAGCAACGATTTTATAAGTCGTTGCTAAAAGTATATGTTTAGCAAACTAAATTTGTCCTTTGTTGCAGATTGTGTAGAGCTTTCACTTTTGCAACAAAATTCATAAGTCGTTGCAAAAATTATTGCTAATTCATTGGCGGAAAAAAATTTCGTTAGAAATTCGTTGCAAAATTTTCGGCCACTTGATTTCCCGTCATCGTGGGCAACGAAAGTTTTTTTGTATAGACACTACCAATCTATACATCAAATGACTCGATTTTTTTTTGCATTAAAGTCCACATTACAAGCTACACATAACAAGTTAAAAATAACAAAACTCATAACCTAATTAAAGATTCTATGAGGTCTGACATTTGACTGTCAGACTCAAAAACAAAAATATCCAGATTTTGAAAAACTCTAGATCTGAGCCTATAGATGTTATGGATCTAACATCTATCAACCCAGATCATCATTATACACTGTAAAAAATATATTTTAACAATAAATTATAACATCTAACATGAAGATCAAGATCAGATTTCTTTTTAGGGTTCATACCTTTAAGTGCAAAAAATCTGATTTCTATGCTTCTGATTCGATGTTGGTGTTAGTGAGGCTTGATTTATGACTGATCTAGCAAGGCAATCTCGTGGGTTTTAGATAGAGAAAGTCTTGGATGAGTCTTTGTGCAAAATGAGCTTGAATGTGACTTTTTCTCTCTCTTGATCTATACAAATAACATGTATGTAATGAACTTGGCTGATCATATGGTTGATATTGTAGCTTGTAGGTTCATAGCTTTAGACTAGGGTGGCTAGCAAGATTTTGCTAGATTTGCTAATCAATAATTCAAGAATGGGACAAAAAGGGCACTTTGGTAATTTTATTTTAATCTCAAGGGTATTCTTGTCCAAGGTGCTTGAATTTAGGGTTTAATCACTAGATTTTACATCTGAAAGTTTCCCAAATAATTACTAGGGTTTGAAAGATTAAAATTAAAGTGTAATAAAATATTAATTAAAACACACTAATTTAAAATTAGGGTTTTTAATAGAAAATTAGGGTTTTTAAATTAGGGTTCCTTAATACTATTAGGGTTCCCAAATTAACAATTAGAGTTTCCTAATTATCATTATAATTTACAAAAATAATCATTAGGGTTTCTAATTTTAGTAAATTAGGGTTTTCAAATAATAATTAGGGTTTCTCCTAATTACAGAAATTCTATAATACACAGTAAAATTCATATAATACAATTATCGCTACTCGAACTGAACAACTGAGTTTAACAATTAGGGTTTAACAACATGATATAAGGGTTATGACATAATTTATCATAATTGACCAACCATTATCAGTCTACACATATACAGTACATATTTATAGCACTGAAAACTCAAAATATAATTAATATTATAATATTATTCTCATTCATTGATAAAATCCAAATTTAGGGTTTGGATTCCATATCCGGGTTTATCCTTCATATACAACATTAAGTTAAAATAATTAACCTAAATATTCTCGAACAAATTCATATAATAAAATATTTATTATTATAATTTAATAATCATTTCATATATTATTTAAATAATATAAAATCATGTTTTCATGGAAAATAATTAATAAAAACATTTCTGCATACAAAATTAATTGATCAAAATTCTAAAATTATTTATAATTTTTCGTGTACTAAATATATTTGTATTTATCATACATATTACTAGACACTTATTCTCATCATTAAAATAAATAAAAAAAAATTATATGCAAAATTTCTTATTTATTTTATATTGAAAAAATATCGGGTTATTACAGATCACCTCTAAAGGCCAAACACTTGGGTGGCTAACGTTGATCAAAGGAATGAATAAAACCTAGTGAATTCAAGTTGAACGTGAAAAGGAATCGGAGGTGAACTCGCACACGAGGAAGTTAATTTCTCAAGGGTATGAATCGATCTCCATATTTTCTATTGAATTGATAATTGAGCACAAAGTACGATCATGCCGATAATTTGTATAAAAATTTGAAATTAGTTTTATCGTACTTTCACACCTTTTATGTAATTTGATTGCATGATTGCGCTATATACAAACCTAACAGACACTACAAAAAAATCGGCCTTTAGCAACAATTTTTCGGGCAACGACTTTATAAGTCGTTGTTAAAAGTATATGTTTAGCAACGAAATTTGTCCTTCGTTGCAGATTGTGTCAGGCTTTCACTTTTTGCAACAAAATTCATAAGTCGTTGCAAAAATTCGTGTCTAATTCATTGGCGGAAAAAATTTTCGTTAGAAATTCGTTGCAAAATTTTCGGCCACTTGATTTCCCGTCATCGTGGGCAACGAAAGTTTTTTTGTATAGACACTACCTATCTATACATCAAATGACTCTGATTTTTTTTACAGATTAAAGTCCACATTACAAGCTACACATAACAAGTTAAAAATAACAAAACTCATAACCTAATTAAAGATCTCATGAGGTCCGACATTCGATCGTCGACTCAAAAAACAAAAATATCCAGATTTTGAAAAACTCTAGATCTGAGCCTATAGATGTTATGGATCTAACATCTATCAACCCAGATCATCATTGTACACCACAAATAACATATTTTAACAATAAATTATAACATCTAACATGCAGATCAAGATCAGATTTCTTTTTAGGGTTCATACCTTTAAGTGCAAAAAATCTGATTTCTATGCTTCTGATTCGATGTTGGTGTTAGTGAGGCTTGATTTATGACTGATCTAGCAAGGCAATCTCGTGGGTTTTAGATAGAAAAAGTCTTGGATGAGTCTTTGTGCAAAATGAGCTTGAATGTGACTTTTTCTCTCTCTTGATCTATACAAATAACATGTATATAATGAACTTGGCTGATCATATGGCTGATATTGTAGCTTGTAGGTTCATAGCTTTAGACTAGGGCGGCTAGCAAGATTTTGCTAGATTTGCTAATCAATAATTCAAGAATGGGACAAAAAGGGCACTTTGGTAATTTTATTTTAATCTCAAGGGTATTCTTGTCCAAGGTGCTTGAATTTAGGGTTTAATCACTAGATTTTACATCTGAAAGTTTCCCAAATAATTACTAGGGTTTGAAAAATTAAAATTAAAGTGTAATAAAATATTAATTAAAACACACTAATTTAATATTAGAGTTTTTAATAGAAAATTAGGGTTTTTAAATTAGGGTTCCTTAATACTATTAGGGTTCCCAAATTAACAATTAGAGTTTCCTAATTATCATTATAATTTACAAAAATAATCATTAGGTTTCTAATTTTAGTAAATTAGGGTTTTCAAATAATAATTAGGTTTCTCCTAATTACGTAAATTCTATAATACATGAAGAAAATTCATATAATACAATTATCGTCAGGTCTTGAACTCACAACCTGAGTTTAACAATTAGGGTTTAACAACATGATATAAGGGTTATGACATAATTTATCATAATTGACCAACCATTATCGGCCTACCACACATATAAAGTACATATTTATAAAGATTGAAAACTCAAAATATAATTAATATTATAATATTATTCTCATTCATTGATAAAAATCCAAATTTAGGGTTTGGATTCCATATCCAGTTTATCCTTCATATACAAGATTAAGTTAAAATAATTAACCTAAATATTACGAACAAATTCATATAATAAAATATATATTATTATAATTCTAATAATCATTTCATATATTATTTAAATAATATAAAATCACGCTTTCATGGAAAATAATTAATAAAAACATTTCTGCATACAAAATTAATTGATCAAAATTCTAAAATTATTTATAATTTTTCGGTACTAAATATATTTGTATTTATCATACACATTACTAGACACTTATTCTCATCATTAAAATAAATAAAAAAATTTATATGCAAAATTTCTTATTTATTTTATATTGAAAATATCGGGTTATTATTAGATCACCTCTAAAGGCCAAACACTTGGGTGGCTAACGTTGATCAAAGGATTGAATAAAACCTAGTGAATTCAAGTTGAACGTGAAAAGGAATCGGAGGTGAACTCGCGTTACGAGGAAGTTAATTTCACAAGGGTATGAATCGATCTCCATCTTTTCTATTGAATTGATAATTGAGCACAAAGTACGATCATGGTGATAAGTTGTATAAAAATTTGAAATTTCGTTTTATCGCACTTTCACACCTTTTATGTAATTTGATTGCATGATTGCGCTATATATACAAACCTAATGATACCTAAAAAAAATGGGCCTTTAAGAACGATTTTTTGGGCAACGACTTTATAAGTCGTTGCTAAAAATATATGTTTAGTGTAAATTTGTCCTTCGTTGCAGATTGTGTCGAGCTTTCACTTTTGCAACAAAATTCATAAGTCGTTGCAAAAATTCGTTGCTAATCATCATTGGCGGAAAAAATTTTCGTTAGAAATTGTTGCAAAATTTTCTACCACTTGATTTCCGTCATCGTGGCAACGAAAGTTTTTTGTATAGACACTACCAATCTATACATCAAATGACTCGATTTTTTTTTTTGATTAAAGTCCACATTACAAGCTACACATAACAAGTTAAAATAACAAAACTCATAACCTAATTAAAGATCTATGAGGTCTGACATTTGACTGTCAGACTCAAAAACAAAAATATCCAGATTTTGAAAAACTCTAGATCTGAGCCTATAGATGTTATGGATCTAACATCTATCAACCCAGATCATCATTGTACACTGTAAAAAACATATTTTAACAATAAATTATAACATCTAACATGAAGATCAAGATCAGATTTCTTTTTAGGGTTCATACCTTTAAGTGCAAAAAATCTGATTTCTATGCTTCTGATTCGATGTTGGTGTTAGTGAGGCTTGATTTATGACTGATCTAGCAAGGCAATCTCGTGGGTTTTAGATAGAGAAAGTCTTGGATGAGTCTTTGTGCAAAATGAGCTTGAATGTGACTTTTTTCTCTCTCTGATCTATACAAATAACATGTATGTAATGAACTTGGTCGATCATATGGTTGATATTGTAGCTTGTAGGTTCATAGCTTTTAGACTAGGGTGGCTAGCAAGATTTTGCTAGATTTGCTAATCAATAATTCAAGAATGGGACAAAAAGGGCACTTTGGTAATTTTATTTTAATCTCAAGGGTATTCTTGTCCAAGGTGCTTGAATTTAGGGTTTAATCACTAGATTTTACATCTGAAAGCTTCCCAAATAATTACTAGGGTTTGAAAGATTAAAATTAAAGTGTAATAAAATATTAATTAAAACACACTAATTTAAAATTAGGGTTTTAATAGAAAATTAGGGTTTTAAATTAGGGTTCCTTAATACTATTAGGGTTCCCAAATTAACAATTAGAGTTTCTAATTATCATTATAATTTACAAAAATAATCATTAGGGTTTCTAATTTTAGTAAATTAGGGTTTTCAAATAATAATTAGGGTTTCTCCTAATTACAGAAATTCTATAATACACAGTAAAATTCATATAATACAATTACTGCTCAGTCTTGAACTCACAACTGAGTTTAACAATTAGGGTTTAACAACATGATATAAGGGTTATGACATAATTTATCATAATTGACCAACCATTATCAGTCTACACATATACAGTACATATTTATAGCACTGAAAACTCAAAATATAATTAATATTATAATATTATTCTCATTCATTGATAAAAATCCAAATTTAGGGTTTGGATTCCATATCTGGTTTATCCTTCATATACAAGATTAAGTTAAAATAATTAACCTAAATATTCTGAACAAATTCATATAATAAAATATATATTATTATAATTCTAATAATCATTTCATATATTATTTAAATAATATAAAATCACGCTTTCATGGAAAATAATTAATAAAACATTTCAAGATACAAAATTAATTGATCAAAAATTCTAAAATTATTTATAATTTTTGTGTACTAAATATATTTGTATTTATCATACATATTACTAGACACTTATTCTCAACATTAAAATAAATAAAAAAAATTATATGCAAAATTTCTTATTTATTTTATATTGAAAAAATATCGGGTTATTACAGATCACCTCTAAAGGCCAAACACTTGGGTGGCTAACGTTGATCAAAGGAATGAATAAAACCTAGTGAATTCAAGTTGAGCGTGAAAAGGAATCGGAGGTGAACTCGCACGAGGAAGTTAATTTCTACAAGGGTATGAATCGATCTCCATCTTTTCTATTGAATTGATAATTGAGCACAAAGTAATACGATCATGGTGATAAGTTGTATAAAAATTTGAAATTTCGCGTTTTATCGCACTTTCACACCTTTTATGTAATTTGATTGCATGATCACGCTTATATACAAACCTAATGTAGACACTACAAAAAAATGGGCCTTTAGAACGATTTTTTTGAGCAACGACTTTATAAGTCGTTGCTAAAAGTATATGTTTAGTAACGTGAAATTTGTCCTTCGTTCTGCAGATTGTGTCGAGCTTTCACTTTTTGCAACAAAATTCATAAGTCGTTGCAAAAAAATTTGCTAATTCATTGGCGGAAAAAATTTTTGTTAGAAATTCGTTGCAAAATTTTCGGCCACTTGATTTCCCGTCATCGTGGGCAACGAAAGTTTTTTTGTATAGACACTACCAATCTATACATCAAATGACTCTGATTTTTTTTGCAGATTAAAGTCCACATTACAAGCTACACATAACAAGTTAAAAATAACAAAACTCATAACCTAATTAAAGATCTCATGAGGTCCGACATTTGATCGGACTCAAAAACAAAAATATCCGATTTTGAAAACTCTAGATCCGAGCCTATAGATGTTATGGATCTAACATCTATCAACCCAGATCATCATTGTACACTGTAAAAAACATATTTTAACAATAAATTATAACATCTAACATGAAGATCAAGATCAGATTTCTTTTTAGGGTTCATACCTTTAAGTGCAAAAAATCTGATTTCTATGCTTCTGATTCGATGTTGGTGTTAGTGAGGCTTGATTTATGACTGATCTAGCAAGGCAATCTCGTGGGTTTTAGATAGAGAAAGTCTTGGATGAGTCTTTGTGCAAAATGAGCTTGAATGTGACTTTTTCTCTCTCTTGATCTATACAAATAACATGTATGTAATGAACTTGGCTGATCATATGGTTGATATTGTAGCTTGTAGGTTCATAGCTTTAGACTAGGGTGGCTAGCAAGATTTTGCTAGATTTGCTAATCAATAATTCAAGAATGGGACAAAAAGGGCACTTTGGTAATTTTATTTTAATCTCAAGGGTATTCTTGTCCAAGGTGCTTGAATTTAGGGTTTAATCACTAGATTTTACATCCTAAAGCTTCCCAAATAATTACTAGGGTTTGAAAGATTAAAATTAAAGTGTAATAAAATATTAATTAAAACACACTAATTTAAAATTAGGGTTTTTAATAGAAAATTAGGGTTTTTAAATTAGGGTTCCTTAATACTATTAGGGTTCCCAAATTAACAATTAGAGTTTCCTAATTATCATTATAATTTACAAAAATAATCATTAGGGTTTCTAATTTTAGTAAATTAGGGTTTTCAAATAATAATTAGGGTTTCTCCTAATTACAGAAATTCTATAATACACAGTAAAATTCATATAATACAATTACTGCTCAGTCTTGAACTCACAACTGAGTTTAACAATTAGGGTTTAACAACATGATATAAGGGTTATGACATAATTTATCATAATTGACCAACCATTATCAGTCTACACATATACGATTACATATTTATAAAGATCGAAAACTCAAAATATAATTAATATTATAATATTATTCTCATTCATTGATAAAAATCCAAATTTAGGGTTTGGATTCCATATCCTGGTTTATCCTTCATATACAAGATTAAGTTAAAATAATTAACCTAAATATTCGAACAAATTCATATAATAAAATATATATTATTATAATTCTAATAATCATTTCATATATTATTTAAATAATATAAAATCACGCTTTCATGGAAAATAATTAATAAAAACATTTTCAAGCATACAAAATTAATTGATCAAAAATTCTAAAATTATTTATAATTTTCGTGTACTAAATATATTTGTATTTATCATACATATTACTAGACACTTATTCTCATCATTAAAATAAAAAAAAAATTATATGCAAAATTTCTTATTTATTTTATATTGAAAATATCGGGTTATTACAGATCACCTCTAAAGGCCAAACACTTGGGTGGCTAACGTTGATCAAAGGAATGAATAAAACCTAGTGAATTCAAGTTGAACGTGAAAAGGAATGGGAGGTGAACTCATTCTACGAGGAAGTTAATTTCACAAGGGTATGAATCGATCTCCATCTTTTTCTATTGAATTGATAATTGAGCACAAAGTACGATCATGGTGATAAGTTGTATAAAAATTTGAAATTCCGTTTTATCGCACTTTCACACCTTTTATGTAATTTGATTGCATGATTCGCTATATATACAAACCTAATGAGTATACTACAAAAAATGGGCCTTTAGAAACGATTTTTCGGGCAACGACTTTATAAGTCGTTGCTAAAAGTATATGTTTAGCAACGAAATTTGTCCTTTGTTGCAGATTGTGTCAGGCTTTCACTTTTTGCAACAAAATTCATAAGTCGTTGCAAAAATTGATTAACTAATTCATCATGAAAAACTTTTTGTTAGAAATTGCTTTGCAAAATTTTCTACCACTTGATTTCCGCCATCGTAAGTAGGCAACGAAAGTTTTTTGTATAGACACTACCAATCTATACATCAAATGACTCTGATTTTTTTTGCAGATTAAAGTCCACATTACAAGCTACACATAACAAGTTAAAAATAACAAAACTCATAACCTAATTAAAGATTCATGAGGTCCGACATTTGGATCGTCGACTCAAAAACAAAAATATCCAGATTTTGAAAAACTCTAGATCTGAGCCTATAGATGTTATGGATCTAACATCTATCAACCCAGATCATCATTATACACTGTAAAAAATATATTTTAACAATAAATTATAACATCTAACATGAAGATCAAGATCGATTTCTTTTTAGGGTTCATACCTTTAAGTGCAAAAATCGATTTCTATGCTTTCGATTCGATGTTGGTGTTAGTGAGGCTTGATTTATGACCGATCTAGCAAGGCAATCTCTCGTGGGTTTTAGATAGAGAAAGTCTTGGATGAGTCTTTGTGCAAAATTAGCTTGAATGTGACTTTTTCTCTCTCTTGATCTATACAAATAACATGTATGTAATGAACTTGGCTGATCATATGGTTGATATTGTAGCTTGTAGGTTCATAGCTTTAGACTAGGGTGGCTAGCAAGATTTTGCTAGATTTGCTAATCAATAATTCAAGAATGGGACAAAAAGGGCACTTTGGTAATTTTATTTTAATCTCAAGGGTATTCTTGTCCAAGGTGCTTGAATTTAGGGTTTAATCACTAGATTTTACATCTGAAAGTTTCCCAAATAATTACTAGGGTTTGAAAGATTAAAATTAAAGTGTAATAAAATATTAATTAAAACACACTAATTTAAAATTAGGGTTTTTAATAGAAAATTAGGGTTTTTAAATTAGGGTTCCTTAATACTATTAGGGTTCCCAAATTAACAATTAGAGTTTCCTAATTATCATTATAATTTACAAAAATAATCATTAGGGTTTCTAATTTTAGTAAATTAGGGTTTTCAAATAATAATTAGGGTTTCTCCTAATTACAGAAATTCTATAATACACAGTAAAATTCATATAATACAATTATTGCTCAGTCTTGAACTCACAACTGAGTTTAACAATTAGGGTTTAACAACATGATATAAGGGTTATGACATAATTTATCATAATTGACCAACCATTATCATCCACACATATCTGATTACATATTTATAGAATCGAAAACTCAAAATATAATTAATATTATAATATTATTCTCATTCATTGATAAAATCCAAATTTAGGGTTTGGATTCCATATCTGGTTTATCCTTCATATACAACAATAAGTTAAAATAATTAACCTAAATATTCTGAACAAATTCATATAATAAAATATTTATTATTATAATTCTAATAATCATTTCATATATTATTTAAATAATATAAAATCATGTTTTCATGGAAAATAATTAATAAAAACATTTCTGCATACAAAATTAATTGATCAAAAATTCTAAAATTATTTATAATTTTTCAGGTACTAAATATATTTGTATTTATCATACATATTACTAGACACTTATTCTCATCATTAAAATAAATAAAAAAAATTATATGCAAAATTTCTTATTTATTTTATATTGAAAATATCGGGTTATTACAGATCACCTCTAAAGGCCAAACACTTGGGTGGCTAACGTTGATCAAAGGAATGAATAAAACCTAGTGAATTCAAGTTGAACGTGAAAAGGAATCGGAGGTGAACTCGTACCTGAGGAAGTTAATTTCTACAAGGGTATGAATCTGATCTCCATCTTTTTCTATTGAATTGATAATTGAGCACAAAGTACGATCATGGTGATAAGTTGTATAAAAATTTGAAATTCGTTTTATCGCACTTTCACACCTTTTATGTAATTTGATTGCATGATTGCGCTATATACAAACCTAACAGACACTACAAAAAAATGGGCCTTTAGAAACGATTTTTGCAAAAACGACTTTATAAGTCGTTGCTAAAAAAGTATATGTTTAGCAAACGAAATTTGTCCTTTGTTGCAGATTGTGTCGAGCTTTCACTTTTTGCAACAAAATTCATAAGTCGTTGCAAAAATTAGATTGCTAATTCATTGGCGGAAAAAATTTTTTGTTAGAAATTCGTTGCAAAATTTTTCTACCACTTGATTTCGTCATCGTAAGGCAACGAAAGTTTTTTTTGTATAGACACTACCAATCTATACATCAAATGACTCGATTTTTTTTTGATTAAAGTCCACATTACAAGCTACACATAACAAGTTAAAAATAACAAAACTC
>CM035143.1:79947660-79977660 GCA_020205605.1 Panax ginseng | reverse complement strand
ATATTTTTATTTTTTCAAATTTCTTTAAAAAATAAAATCATTTAAAAAAAATTAAGATAATTTTTTTAAATTCCTTTTTAAAAAAATATTTTTAAAGTGGCGTTGGATGCATTTTCGATTTTTAGCCAACAAACCATATCCTAATTTCTCATTGCCTTAATAAACCATATCTCTAAATATTCATATAAATATTTATAAAAAAAATTCATAACTAAATTTTAGATGAAATATTTATAAATTTATTAATAAATTTTTGGTTATAAATTTTAAATTAAGATAAATTTATATGAATATTTAGAGATAAATTTATAAATAAATATGTATATATATATATATTAAAATATTCAAAATATTCATAGTTACGTTATATAAATATTCATAGTTACTTTATATATTTACTTTAATGTGGAGATTTAAGATCTATATATATATATATATATATATATATATATATATATATATATATATATATATATATATATAAATGGTAATAAAATCTATCTAATACATAAAAAATATAATATTAGTTTAATGTGGAGATTTAAGATGGATATATATATATATATATATATATATATATATATATATATATATATATATAGATGGGCCTAGAATTTATCTAATACACAAAAAATATAACATAAGAATATATTTTTAAGTCCAAAAATAAAACATAAAAAGAAAAATAGTAATGGTATACCTCTAACTATTCCTAGTTCTCCTTTTACCTTTTTTCTAAATATATTATAAAATTAAATTATAATACTATCAGTTTAAGAGAAAACATAAAAGATGAAAGAAAAATTTATTATCTTTTATGAACTAAAACATAATAAAGTTATTTAATTTTATAAAGAGAAAGTACCAAGTAGTACTAATTTATTATCAAAACCCAAAAAAAATTAAACAATAGTATCAACCCACGCACAGATAGGCATAGAGTCCATCCGTTCCAGAACTCACCGCCCTCCTCTCTCAATTACGAATGTCATCGCTCCAGTCACTCCTATTTCCACTCTCTTCATCACTCCAAACCCTAACCCTATAAAAGTTTACCCACCAGATTCTCTCTTTAGATCCGAAACGACTGATCGAACAATGCAGCAATGGCCCAGTACAGGCAATCGGGATTCGACAGGGTTTTGGGTCTGAACGGCGGCTCCGATCACGTTTCCATCGGGATTCGCGCATCAAATTCACCGCACAAGCAATCGCGAATTGTCCATCATCGGCGGTTCAAGGGCCAAAAAATTCGTTGAGGTTGAGCGATTCTGGCAAGCCCTTCAACGTGATTGACGAGTTCAATAACTGGCAAAAATAGTCTGATCAGGTCGAGGCTGTGGCGGAAATTAGGTCTTTGACTTCTGTTATTAGGTCCAGTGAGGCTACCACCATGATGGAGCTCGAGATTGAGCTAAAGTCTATTAAAGAACTTCCTGCTTCAGTTTGCAATCTCATTCACCTAAAGTCGCACTGCTTGAACAATAATAGCGTGAAACAGGTAATTGGTTAACATTTCAAATTATTACTTACATGATATTATATATGATATTTTTATATTACCTTTTTTCAGAATTTTGACATAATTTCATCGTTATCTGGATAATACCTGAGTCACTTTAAAGAAATTTCTCTATTACAAGCGATTGTTTATCCAATCCTTGTAATATATTTTAGTGTCCTCTATGTGCGTGTGTGTGTGTGTGAGCGTGAGAGGGTCCATGCGTGGGTGCACGTTCTGTGGGTGGGTACGTGTTTTGGCAGAAGCAGTTCACAGTAGGAGCAAATCTAACACTGATCCACCCATCCCGGCATCACACGTGATTCTGTGGATTTCATTACAAGTATAGTTATTGATTATAGAATGCTTCCCTGAATTGTAATATATCTCTGGGGTTGTTTATATATGTTAATTTATAATGCTGCAACTTACATTGTGTTGGTGACTGCACTTGGCTTGCCAGCATGTGCTGCTATATGGTTTCATCCTTCCGAAAGTGATACGAACTTCCACATTTCTAGATTTTTTCCCAGAGTTTAAATTATATATATATATGAAGCAGGAGATACCATAAGCAATAAATTAACATTATGCATATCACATCCTGTAGATACCTAATAATTTATTGAAAGAATGCAGAAGTCTGCAGAATATTTCCCTGCATGATAATCCCATCTCTATGGATCAGTTCCAGTAGGTAAATCATAGTTTACTTGAGCATTGCTTGATTCATTTCTAGATTATAAGTGTAAACCCGAAGTATGTTTATTCACTCAAATAGAACTTACTAATTTGCTCTCAGATGGAAGGATTTCAAGACTTCGAAGCTCGAAGAAAAAGGAAGTTTGACAAGCAAATAGATTCAAATGTGATGATCAGTTCAAAAGGCCTTGACGAGGGTGTTGATTTATGATATTTTGTTGTGGAGTTCAATTTGTAAGTGTCAGGAACTACATTCTCACTAAAACTTGTGCTCTAGATTGAAAGTTTGACAAGCAAATAGATTCAAATGTGATGATCAGTTCAAAAGGCCTTGACGAGGGTGTTGATTTATGATATTCTGCAGTGGAGTTCAATTTGTAAGTGTCAGGAACTACATTCTCACTAAAACTTGTGCTCTAGATTGACTTTCAATTGCTATCTTGTGTATGATCAGTTTTCGTTTATTTTGAATTTTTGAATTTGAAAATATCATTATTGGACTAAACCTTCCAATTTGATAACACGATATTTAAACCACTGATATAAATTAATGACACTTATAAATTCCAAGGGTAAAATAACTTCTCCCTCACTCAATTTTATTTGTTTTGAAAGTTAGAAGTTATATCCAGTTTCATTTAGTATTGATCACATTGAAAGCTTAGCGTTATCCTGTTTCATGTAATATATACTTACTCTTTATAAAATTGAGGTGGAATATTCAACTAAGCACATCATACACCTTACACAGCATTAACATGCGGTTGTAGATACCGACTTAGATGGGGTTCAGCCATATAATTGTAAACTCTTGATGTCTAATTGGGAATCTATATTATAGATGCAGACAATATATTAGATAGGTAAATCAGTAGTTAGAAAAGAATTGATAACACTGATTTTTCATACCCACACGTGCATGTATCGTTATTCAAGCATGTTCTGAGCTTATAGATATGATGTGTTGTAGCAACTAAAGTTTTGAAAAGAGCTTTAGTGTGTTTTTCAGTGTTTTTTATTTTCTGTTGCATATCTGCCATGTTTTCAACTTTCATATGTATGATAGCTGCAACTCTTTTTTTTGCTATTAGTATTCTTCATTGTTGTACCTAATTTTCAGTTCAACGTCTCCAGGATTTGTGCTTTTTATTTTTTCTGGGGTGAAGGGATAGGGAGGGCTCCTTTTTCTTTCATACAGTGTATCATTATGTAAATGGTGGCTAATTAATGAATTTTTGCTTGATATCAATAGCAGGGCTGTATGTACTACATATGACAATTGCTTGAAACCTGTAAATAGCCAATCCCTCACAATCGCACTATACTTGATACTTGAAAGTTGAAACTCTTCTAGTATTTTACAGTGGCAGGGTATGTTGTCAGATGTTTTGAAATGCCTTGTGGACAACAAAAAGCACATGAGAGAGTGCACATGAAAGTTCAAAGACCATTTGTTTTGGGAAAGATGCATTTGGAAGGCGGAGCCTGCTTGTTCACTGGCCAAGTTCGAGAGACTCTAGGTTGCTACTATCTTCTGTATCCCCAATTTCATCCATTTGCAGCAGTTCTGGTTTGTATGCTACTATGCTCTGTAGAGCCTTACCCATCTGTTCCTTTATATTAAGTTTTTGTACGTGCCATTGATGACAGAAGAGATGATTAATAAATAAGCAGAATCAAGTATTGTTTAGCAAATTTAGTTTCAGCACTTTTATTTATGTTGGAAAAAACAAAAAATTATGTACTGCTAGTAAAGAGTTGTGATCTAGTAATCTCATATTTGGGGGCATATGTAAGTGGCCAAAATAAATTGAGCACAATCATGTCATTTTCGTGCTTGAATTTTTTTTGCAACTATGTTTTCTTTCATTTATTATGTTTCCCCCCTCCTTACTTTCATATTCTTCTCACATCTAATTGGTTAATTGTGATATGATGTAGGGTCTTACAATATTGGGTATCAAATTTTCGTGTTACATTTACGGAAGACAAGGGACGAAATTATGAAGTGTACTCTCTCTATATATGTAGATATATACTTTGATTGAAGAACTGTGGTAGCTTTAGATGATTAATTGTAAAGATAATGAATGATTATGTAGTGGATGATTTTATTAAGTTAATAATATTTTAGTTTTTTGTATTTTTGTCATTATTTGCTATGTGGACATTGAGCCAACCAGGTACACAAAAAGAATGTCAAATTTTGATTTGGCAACAATATAATTCGTTACCAAAGCATTGAACAAGTTTTAATATAGCAACAATTTTTTATACATTTAGCAACAAATTTTCGTTGCTAATGACATTAAAAATATAATATTTGGCAACGAAAAATTAACCTAATAACTACGGAGATGATATTGTTGCTAATACTAAAATAAAAGGCAACATTTTTATCGTTGCAAATTATATCAACTTTCGTCAGCACATATAAAGAAACGACAAAATATATAATGTCGTTGCTAATCGATTTACTTTCGTTGCTATTGAAAAATAACCAACAACAAACATTTTCGTTGCTGATTCAGCATAATGTCGTTGCCAAATAATATATTCAGCAACGAAAATCGTTGCTAAAAAGTTTACATTCCGCAACGAAAGCAAGCTTAGGCAACAATTTTCATAATTTACTGCAACAAAAAATGTCGTTGCAAAATGGTGTTAATTTCAACAAAAATGCATGGTCGTTGCAAAAAAAAAAAGAGTTTATTTCGTTGCCAATTAGCAGGCTTTTGCAACGAAATGGGTTTTTTAACAACGAAATTTTAATTATTCTGCAACAATACATTTTGTTGCTAAAGGATCGATGTCTCTATACGAAAGCCAAATTTCGTTGCAAAATGTATAAGTTTTGGCAACGAAAAAAATACGTTCGTTGCGGAATAATTAGCAATGCTCATTGCGCAACGAAAGATGCAACGACAGTAAAGTCGTTGCCAAAACCCTTTAGCAACGAAATTTGGCACCTTTAGCAACGAAAATCGGTTGTTGCTGAAGCCCCATTTTTTTGTAGTGAGATATAAGGTCGGACGGTTCTCCGGAACCTTTATTTGAAGCCTCCCTAGGGAATCAAGAGCACTGTTATGGCAGTATAAGTTCAAACGGTTCTTCATAACCTCTATTTAAAGCCTCCCTAGGGGTTTGGTAGCAATATCCTGAAAGGATAACTGGAAGGACAAGAATTCTCCCAAAAGGATAAGCATTCTTCGGAAAGAAAAAATATTCTCCCGAAAGGATAAATTTTCTTCGGAAAGGATAAACGTTTTCCGAAAATGATAAACATTCTTTCGAAAGGAAAATATTTTTCAAGAAGGACTTAGTGTTCTCACGAAAGGATAACATTCTTTGGGAAGGACATAACGTTCTCCCAAAAGGATAACGTTTTTCGGGAAGGACTTAACGTTCTCTCGAAAGAACAATGTTCTTCGAGAAGGACTTATGTTCTCCCGAAAAGACAAAGTACTTCGGGAAGGAATTAGCATCGAACAAAGTTTTTCGGGAAGGACTAACGTTCTTCCAAAAAAATAACGTTCTTCGGGAAGGATTTGACGTTCTTCCAATTGCAAAACCTTCTTCGGCAAGGACTTAACGTTCTCCCGAATAGACTAAGCATCCATAGGACTAAACGTCCATCGGACAAACGTTCCTCGCTGGAAATAAGGTAGGGCGATTCTTCAAAACCACTATTTGCAAACTCCTACGGGGGTCGGGATGACTATTATGGCATTATAAGGTCGGATCAAAGCCTCCCGCTGGGGTTGGAACAACTATTATGGTTGTATAAGGTTGTTTGGTGATATAAGGTCGGATCAAAGCCTCCCTAGCATTCGGGAACATTCCTTCAATGTAATAAGGCAGAAACGGACATAACAGAAAGAAATAAGGCAAATAAACAACGATGATGTAAGGACAAGGGAGACAAAAGGTAAACATCTTATAGAGATCGAGAAATAGTTTACTTAAAACTCACTCGACGATATCGGCAGACTGAATCCTCACTTGGCAGTCGGTACATTAGCATTGGTTTTTCACGAAAGCTTATGAAGGATATCTTGATCAATCCACTAAAAGACTTGTCATGCACATATGAGCGGGTAGAAAATTTCATAGCAACTGAGGAGGTTACGACAAGTCTGAGTCAGAGTTAGAGGTTTATACGGAGGTTCAATTAAACAGTAGGAAGGTGGTTTTTTGAGTAGTGGAGTTGAGTTGAGTCGATTCTTATTAGGTGGTCGGCTGCGAATGAAAATTAAAGGAAATACATTGACGTGAATAGAGTGAATATTTTTCCAAGAGGATCGGGTTCAGGAGTAACTCAGGAAAAATAATTGTTATCATCTTGGATTTTTTACTTAGACGGTTCTTCGATTGTGGGGGAAGTTAGTGGTGTTTTCAGTTTGGGATTTCGATGGTCATGATAGTGGATAACTGATTATAGATTCAATGATAGGGTAGCTCTTGATGGTTTTGGACATTCAACAATAGAATAGGCTCTTATATCGGTGGAGTTCGTGTGAGTCACTTTAGAGAGATATATTAGGCTCAATTCAGATTTTTTGAACGATGTGTAGGTTGGGGATCGAGTGGTCGAAGGAAGGGAGGTGTGTTCAGCTTGCAACTCGGAAGTTGGGAATTTTTCTTTGGCTTAGTGTGCGGCAAGTAGTTCAGGTGGGGTCGGCTGAGTTAGTGGAACAAGTTTTGATTATGCTTGGGAATTGTAGCTTTTGCAAACTTTCAACGTTTGGCTTTTCGGAGTTTATGTTTTTCGGCGTTAGACATTTTTAAAACATCTCTATTATTAGTATTTTGAAGATCGACAATGTTGGTGGATGTATTTTTTTTGGATTTCTGAAATAGACTAAGATGGTTCAGGATGGGGTTTGGTGGTTTCAATAATATTAAAGAAGGATTTGACGACTTCGGCATTAGTAAAGAAAGCTTCGGCGACTTCAATAGTTTCAGCAGTTTTGCTTCGTCCAATTAGTATTACATTTCTAGTGTTACTCCCTTATTTTAAATTCTTTTAAGTAAGAGAGTGGGGGGAAATGTTGGGGCGTGATTATGTGGGCCCCGGACGATTCGGTGGTGCTTATCCCACGTGGAAGTATACTCTTATCAGGAGACTTGGCTGTTAGGGAATCTTCATTCCTGATTTTATTCAACTTCTAATTATTCAGGAAAGAGTCAGGATTATGTTCAATTTCCTTTTTTAAGGAGATAGACTCCTATCCTAGTATAATAATTACTATGATAATGAATTCTATTCCAATTCGGGGACAGGACGATAAATGTGGTGCGATCAATTATAAATATAAGACTATACCCTATTTCATAGGTACAACATATTATTTACTTTTACACACTAGAGCAATTATATTTGCATGTACTGATTCTCACACCGGAGTTATCCCCCGGCGACTCCAACTGTCAAGCTTTTTCAGACGTGATGGTTTGTTCATTGTGCAGGTTTCCCGTTCGTTGTTTGGTGATTTTGCGGATGGACATATTTTGGTGTTAACATGACTATAAATGATATTAACTCCGTCCAACTTTACTTGTTTTAATTGACATTTTATGGCCAAATCATTTAATTTTATAATTAATAATTAAACAATTGTATTTGATATTTTGAAATCAAATAAGTTGACTTTGATAGTATATTCAATGTACTTTCATATGATAATAATTTGGTTCTAAATATGATCAATTTGATTATAAAAAGTCAATTAAGACAACTAAGACTGGGGAATAATAAATAGTCGTGGAATCAATTGTCAAATACTCCCTCCGCTCCCAAATATTTGATCGGTAAAACAATTAATCCAAAATTAAAATTTTGTGATTCATTTTGTATTCAAAAATTATGATTAGTAGTATTTTATATAGTTTACAATTTTATTATTATGTTCACTAAAACTAAAAGAATTCATATCAATTTTAAATTTAAGAACATTTTATATCAATTTTAAAAAATTAATATTGTTCCTATATTTTAAAACTGAGGGAGGAAGTGATATCTGATTAATATTTAAGGATTAATGTTTGCCAAACTTCACCTATTCAAAGATTCGCTAAAATCAAAGGGAGAAGAATATTGCATGGAAATATCCGGATTTTTTTATATAAAAAAAAATCCAAAAACGAATAGAACCTTCTCTATCACATGAAGTTAGAAACTAAAAAACAAAAAAATGCAAAAAATAAAATAAAATAAAATAATTTGTTGTTCATTGAAATACATTTTATATTTTGTTGTCTTGGATTTAAGAGAACATTTCTATGCAAACCTCAACCCACACAAATTTAGTTTTTCCTTTAAGGTTAACAACTATATACGCGGACGGAGCCATGATTTTTTTTTTTTGGGGGGGGGGGGGTAAAAAATATATATTCAATCACCATTACAAAATATATTTTTACTAAAACAAAAAAAATGTAGGAATAGAATTTACTTTGACAAAGACAACAAAACATAACAAAAAAAGCCTTTTAGAACATATCAAAGCTTTGTCAGAATTGCACCCGACGTTTTACTAAAACATGATTTGATTGTTTTCTCTTGAAAACTGGCTCAATAGTATGTGATTTTCTCATTACTCTAAAACAAAAAATTCAATTAACTACCCCAATTTATTTTTTCACATACATAATATATATATATATATATACACACTGATATACACAAGCCGTTAAGGACAACTGTTTGATTGCTAACAAGAGTATATATTTATCTGCCCTTACAAAGGGCTATTACTATTAAGCATCATGATTAGTACATGTCATAATATATACTACAACACAACATAAAAGAAATCATTTTGTCAAGAGTTCAGCACAACAGAAAAGAAAGCATAGTAGGTGGTAGTTAAAAAAATTTTAAATCTTGGCGGGGCATAGCCCTCGCAAACACCACATAGCTCCGTCCCTGTTCAAATACTTTGTTTTCGTCATCATCTATTTCTTTCGCTTCCCACATGTCTTCAAAGTCTTCGTTTTTACTTTCTTCTTCTTCAACTTCATCAATTTCTTCTACAAGTTTCTCATCTTCTTCCAAAAGTCAACTCTTTAGGTAATGACGAACCTTTATAATTATTGCAAACAAATTCAAGTTCATTCCATAATTGAGGTAGAGAATCAAAACTTGCAACATTGTTTCCAAATTTCTTCATGCATTACTACTTGCAAAATATCTCTTGTTCTTTATTCTTTCATTTCTCTAACTTTTTTCGAAAGACACTTTTCTGAATTTGCAATGACATCTTGCCATAAACATGCTCTAAGAAATACTCGAATCCTTATACTTCAAACATTGTAATTGTTGAACATTAATTTGGCATCAAACCTAGAAAACATCAATTTTCTATTATTTACCTCTCCAAAACGATATCAATATGACGATCTTTGTGAAGTGATTCAACTCACAAACTTCTTCAAATTTTTTCTCAACTAGCACCTTTGCTAGATTGCATTCCAAAGCTATAACATGCACACTACTTTGCACTCGTCCAACGAATCACTTTGATAACACCAAATCACCTTTCTTAGGTAGTCGATTTTGCCTTAGCCACTTTGGTTTAACCTTTTCTAAACCTTAAAATTAACCTTAGCTCTGACACCACTTGTTCGAAATATATGGAAGAGGATAAAATATAGAGAAGTGAGGAAGAGTATAATGTAAACTTTAAAATACTTAATTCAACTCGCTTTCATTTCACTTGCTTCAAATGATCCAAGTACAAGACTATTTATAGGACTCCTAAGATACTTCTAGAGCCACTTTAATAATGATCAAATACATGTACATGAACCTAACACTTCAATACATTCATGTACCTAACACTTAAATACATTCATATATCATGTACTCGTTACATATTCATGTACTTAATTAATTCATAAACAATTTAGAATCAATTTGATTTAGTTGATAACATTATATCAATAAATTTTTTGCTTAAGTCAATAAATAAATAAAAATTCACGTGGATATATCCAAGAAGAATATACATTAACAACAGATTACGTATTTATAATCCTTTGTTTATTTGTAAAATGGTGAACCAAATAGACTATTTGTACCAGTTTATACCTTGTGATATTTTTTTTATCTTTTATTTAATTACATGAACTATATTTTTTAAAGTCATTTGATGATGAAATAATAATTCGTGCAGGAAGGTGGTATTATGTAATACCCTTTTGGGGTATAAGATTTCCTTAAAAATATTTTTTTTAAAATAGTCTTGTGATTAAATAAATGACTAATATATCATGTAATAAAAAAGTGTCTAAATGTATATATTAATTAATACCAATAGTTATATCTCAACCATCGTATTAGCAAACAAATATAGCTTCGTATTAACAGAAAAATTAAATGGATTAGTTACATATTTAAATGAAATTAGTACTTTATGCCAAACAAATTAACTAATTACTTGTCCTATTGTGTGTTTCAGGTAATTGATGAAACATTCCGCGTGGCTAATTTATCCTTCACATTTTTCCGTGAGACAAAAGCAGAAGTTAACATCAATGGTACTTAGTCTAGGCCCAACACTTGTCTCTTCAATATTTCCGTCACTCTTTTGGTTCAATTTATGAATATCTAAGAGCCAAACTGTGAATATTTCAAGGTTACACTATACCAAAGGGATGGAAGATTTTGCCATGGATTAGGGGTGTACATATGGATCCTGAGATTTTTCCAAACCCTAAAGAGTTCAATCCTTCTCGATGGGATGTAAGAACAACGACTTAAAGGAATTATTTATTTATAGTTCCAAGGTCATTCTAATATTTAATTGTATACAATCCATATGTGTGAAACTTGATTGATATTAAATAGTGGCTATGATAACTTATAGGAAATTGTTAAATTTACAACAATTTTTGTTATTTTCATAACAAAAATGTCGCAGTCGCTGGATGTTTAGCGAAGGTGAAAAGTGTCGCTGTACAAAGTGTCGCTATAGGATCTATAGCGACACTTTTGTTGTGAAAATAATATTTTGTCTTGTGAATTTAATAATTTCTAACCTGTATAATTATCACATATTGTATAATTTATTGCAAGATTTAACAATCACAATTTTGAAACGATTATATGTTTTCCGCATTTTAATGTTGTGGTAGATAAGTCTCGCTTTGCAACATTGTCTTGCAATAGGATATTTATATTTGTTACTCATTTCGTCCCAAATTAACTGTTCAATTTTGATTTTTTTAAGTCAAATCGATTTATTTTTAAATTAATAATTAAGCATATATAAATATATTTCTAAAATTATAAAAATTAGGATTAGTAATAAATTGTATATACTTTCTTTTGGTTATAATCTCTTCACCTATATTTTAGCAAAAAATAGTAAAAAATTAGTTTTAAAAATCAATTGATTTAAAAACTTTAAAAAACCGAACAATTAATTTTGAACAGAGTATTACATTATTTTGGTACCACATCTCTAGTCATCCACAAGAGAAGTGAAACGGTGTAGATTTTAATTAAAAAAGTGTTATATGCTATTAATAGTGGCAAAAGAGTTAGAAATTTAAATCTAGGCTATTCAATTTTCTTATAAACTATGTTACACTAACTCGTATAAAATTTCGTTAAATACGGTATTTTGAAGAATTGGATACGAACACTCTTCAATAATATCAATATTTTACATTAAAATAAAGTGTCTAGTAACATATTCTTTCTAAATGTGAGTGTCGGATAAAAATACTTTAGGACAACTGAAAAGTCCCTGTAGCATAGCCTAAGAACAACTGTAAATGTGTTTGTCCAATTAATAAATAACAAACATTTGCTAGGCAACTCCCTATATATGCATGTAGACAGTGGCGAAGTCAAGATTTTTTGTTAGTGAATTGAAATTATTATTGAAGCTACAAATAATTTGGCGGGGTTGGAAGCAGGCCAAAGCCCAATTTTTTTTTAATATTTTATACTTCGAGTATATATATATATATATATATATATATATATATATATATATATATATATATATATATATACTATATTACAATAAAAATATAGTGAGTAATAATATATGGTATATATACACTAAATTGACTTATACTAGACTTTTTAATCACAACTGTTAATAAGTAAGTAATTCATTATTTATTTTAAAAATAATATAAATTAGATTATTATTTAGTTTAAAATATTATAGAGAGATACATATATTAAGAGGATATGAAATATATGTAATTAAAATTTGGTGACAAAGTTAAAATTTTCAATTTGACCTCAGATAATAGAAAATTTATAAAATTTTAGTAGAGGTCAATTTATATATAATACTTAAAAAAATTAAAATTTACCTTACATTATAAAACAATTTTTTTTTTCCAGTGGGGAGGATTGACCCCAAAAACCTCAATGTGGCTTCGCCACTGCATATAGATATCGATATACTGTTCATGTTTACAAAAGGAATTGTGGCTCTAATATATTAAATGCATGACTAAATTGTTGTATATAGAACCAGACAACCAAAGCAGCAGCGAGACCGTTTATGCCTTTTGGAGCAGGAAGTAGATTGTGCCCGGGAATGAATTTGGCAAGGCTTGAAATGACAATTTTTCTTCATTTCTTTCTCCTTCACTACACGTGAGTTACTTTCTTTTCCCGACATCAGTTCTATAAATAATATCTTTTTTTTTTTAAAAAAAAAGCCTCATTAAAAAAATTTGCTAACTTTATTGCATTATTTTCATATTCACCCATAAATATAATGATTTTAAGTTTAGTAATTGTGACATGATACTGAAACTGTGATAAAACTAAAAGATTTTAGTATCATTTAATATTACTATGTGTGAGTCCAATTACAAATTAGTTTCACGTATGACCTAAAGAATTGAATGACAAACAGAAAAGTTAGAAATAAATGTGCGATACCCGAGAGAAGCCTCCACGTGTCCCGAGACAGAAGACTTGTGGAGGCGACTCATTTTGAAAATTCATTGAGGGATCAGGTTGGTAGCTAGAAGGACATGACAATCAGGAAATTACTCTGATGACTAAAGGTATTTCTAGAATTTTTCCGATGACATGTGCCTAGCATGTGACCATTTTCCGGGAAACTCTATAAATAGATCTTCCATTTTATGAAGAAGGGACTTTTAACTCTTGGACCTTTTGGAAGACTAGGAGACTTGAAGATTCTCTCTCAACCCGAAACACTTAAGAAGACTATCTGAATCCTTGCTACCCTAACAAAGTTCTCGGATTCTAAGAGTTCTGACATGTGTCGTTGGAATAATCGCTCACTGGTTTGTTCTTCTCCCCTCTTGAATCCATTAATCAATTACGTACTCTTTGTGAATTTCTCTTCTCCTCAGCCAGTGGCGAAGCCACGTAAATTTTGTGGGGTCAATCGACCTCACTGGAAAAAAATTATTTTATAATGTAAGGTAAATTTTAAAATATTATATATGAATTGACCCCCACTAAAATTTTATAAATTTTCTATTATATGGGGTCAAATTAAAATTTTATAACTTTGTCAATCAAATTTTAAACACATATTACTCGTATCCTTTCAATAAATGTATCTCTCTCTATAATATTTTAAAATAAATAATAATCTAATTTATATTATTTTTAAAAATAAATAATGATTTACTTACTTATGAACCGTTGCAATTAAAAAAGTCTATTATGAGTCAATATAGTGTATATATACCAAATATTATTACTCATTATATTTTCATTGTATATATATATATATATATATATATATATATATATATATATATATATATATACCCGAAAGTATAAAGTATTAAAAAAATTGGCCAAGTAAGTGCCTCCGAACCCCCACCAAATTTTTTATAACTTAGTAATAATTTCGACCTCACCGATTAAACTTTTTTGCTTCGCCATTGTCCTCAGTCAACACGAAACTCTAACCCTAATAATGTACGATTTCCTTGCCCACGCTATAAATAAAAATAGAACCCTTTTTATGATTTTAAAAAAATGTAGAATCTTTTTATGGAATATAAAGAATGATGAAAACCAGTACTTCCTTTGTAAAATATTGGATTTTGAAGTGGATAAGTGAGCACCACGGCCCCTACTAGCTTTCTTTTTTTTTTTCTTTAGTTTATGCACACTTTTATCCATAGGTTATATATCGTCTTAATCCTCATATGCCCCCATACTAGCTTTATATATTGTCCAAATCCTCATATATGCCCCATATTAGGGTTTTTTTAATGAACAAGTTTGTCCGTAGGCCCCTACTATATAAACGGTCAAAATTCTCATAGGCTTACTCCATCTGAGGATGAATTTACCACTTTATATATAGACTTAATCTCCATTTTATTTAATGATTCACGATCTTTTCATAGTTTTATTTACTGTGTTTGACGTAAAATATTTTATATAATTATTATTATATTATGTTGAATTTATATTAATTTTTTACATTTTTATTATATATTGTACCAAAGCCCCTACTAGTACTAGGCATAAATGTTGCGTCCTATATTTATTTATTTTGGATTTTTTGCAACTTGTTTTCCCTTTTTTTTTACATGTGATGCAATTAAGCAACTTATAATTTATTTACTTTTCATGCTTTTACAGACTTGAACGGCTTACTCCACAATGCAAGGTCGGGTACTTACCTATTCCCCACCCTACAACTGCGTTGCAAAAATCAAGAAGCTTCAGAATAAACCACACTTCAGTTGGTGCATTGTGGTTATATATCCTCTAAAATTAAGTTCACTAGTTTTTATTTTTATGCCTGTTTTTTAATTATGTTCTTTGTAATGGTGTACGTTGTTGGAGAAAAGAGTAATAAATAACTAATAAACCAAACTATATATAAGCAAATTAAATTAATTGGCAAAGCTATTTTGCATTATTTGAACGCAGGTCTTGAAACGTTATTCAGTCTTATTTTAATGTAATGATATTACAATTAATCTGTCTAATAGGGAGGAAGCCAAGATTCGATATTAGGGGGCCAAGAATTTTTTTAACAACATAATATATATTTATTACTAAAAAGTAAAGTTTCACAATTACAAAACATATTTTTACTAAAACAAAGATAATGTAGTAATATAATTTTCTTTGACAAAGACAACAAAACATAACAAAAAAAGGCTTTTAGAACATATCAAAGCTTTGTTAGAATTGCACCATCTTTCAAATCACGAAATCCATCTATTATACTAAATGAGAAAATGGGAAAATATCTACTCCTGAAATTATCTTCACAATAGTCATTAGCCAATACTGTTATACCAAGTAACAACCAGTTTGGTTAGAATATTAAAAATTTATACTTAAGCTTAGCTCTCAATAGTAACCAGGGGTAAACCTATTTGTTAAGGGGAATTAGCTAACTAGCTGTCTTGACCATTGAAAAAAAAACAATCAAAATCACAAAATCAAAATCAAACTCTGCAGTTTTGCAGGGAAGTCCGGAGGTCCGGAGGAGCCTAGCAACCAAAATCACAAAATACCCTCTGTAGACACTTGAAATTTTGCATTCCTGTTACTAATCTTGCAGGAGGGCAAAATCATCTTCCAGAGATAACATTGGAAGTCAAATCAGCTCAATCTCGGAGACAACCCCGAGATACTTAGTTTTCCATCTCGGAGACAACCCCGAGATACTCAGTTCCAGTTCTGGAGACAATCTCGGGAGATACAGTTCCAACCTCAGACCGAGGGATGTAGTTTCAGTTCCGGAGATAACCCTGGAGAAGTTCGATCTAATCCCCAGAAGTCAGCTTCAACCTCGGAGATAACCCCGAGGCGCTCAGTTCCAACCCCGGAGATAACCCCGGGAGGTCATGCACACCTCAGAGACAACTCTAAGGACATTCAGTACCTACAGCAGCCCAATCTCAAAGATAACCCTGAGCAACGACTTCTAAATCAGCCTAGAGCTAGAGATAACCCCGGTGAGGAGAAAACTCGTCATTTTGCCACCTCGATTCCACATTCACGTCGTCTCGGCATCATTTCATACCACATTATACACAGAATTGTCCTACATGAACCATAGCTCAAATCCCGAGTGACTACTACGCAAGATAGTACACCGGATAGAATTTGAAGACTGGAAGATCTGGTCTTTGACCCATCTTCCCAGCTTCGTACAACCTCTTATCCCATGTCATTGTGTAGCTCTCAACAACAACATTTTGAAAAGGTATTATACGCCTCAATTGGGTGCTCGGATTGAAAGTTATGAAGGTTCAAACGGACAAACGCGTTGCATGCGTGCTTGTACTTCGAGACGATGGAGCCCACGGAGCCTGAAGCACCCCGAGTAGCCATAGGTACACCTGCGGCTGCCGCAGGTACACCTGCGGCTCCCCCTCTATAAATAGATGGCTTGGAGTGACCATTTTATAAGAAGAAAAGGCGAGGAAACACTATCCAATTTACTCCGTACACACTTCTATAGTGATACAAGAGAGAAAAGGCGAGGAAGCCCTGTCCATTTTGCTTTGTACACACTTTAAACTGAGTTCTTTCTTTTTTCAAACACCTGTGAGCTTTTTTTTTGCTATATTTTACCGGTGGAAACCGAGTATTCATTCATTTAAAGCTATCTCTGAAGTCTTCTTGGCAGCCCAATGTAAGACATCTCAGATTTCTTTAAACCTTTCTCCAATCCCATTCACACATACTTATTTATGTTGAGAGTCGTATTGCGTGTCTATGCCCGGATCGTTGATCCCTGGCATTTATTGCTATATATATATATATATATATATATATATATTATCGAACTATGCTTCGATTGAGCTCGAATATAATATTTGGAGCATTTACTGCTTTTATATATATATTGCCGACGTCGGGATTTTTATTTGTCCCTTTTCTGTTATTGTCTTTTGGTGTTCTCATGTTAGGTGAGATTTGTTTGAAAAAACAAGTTGTGAAAATGTTCGACATGTATATGTCGACGATTGGACTGTAAGAGTCGCCAGTTGGTTTTTTAAATGGTTGTACCAACATAACCGAGAAAAGATTTGGACATTGATCCAGTGATATGACACTGCTTAACGGGTCTGTGAAACCGAGATTCGTTAGGGTCCGGGGACTTGGTTATGCGGAGGGAAGGTGTTAGGCACCCCCCGACATCCGTGTTGCCACAATGACCACCACTTTTCAATTAAACTACTATATGAATGTGAGTGTGTGTCGATCAATGTGCAATTATTTGGAAGTAGTGTTCTGCCTCATTGCACCTACATACAAAGGGTTTGAATTTTAGTATAAAAATTCAGTTTTAACAAGATATAGCAATGATGTTTTGTAAAAAGAGGGTTTTCAAACCTTTGTGCTCAATAGTAATTGAAGCCTTTGATACTTCCATTTTTATTATGTGTTCGGCTTGGTTGCTTTTATTTTTGAGATGCGAAGCATCTTCGAGAAAAATAATATACAAAGCAGGGTGTTGTGCGCCTCCATCATGATTTTATACTTTAAATCAGGGTCGTTAGGAACAAAAAGTCTGGAGTTGACTCGAAGTATTCATTCTTCATCGATTCTTGCTTCCGGCACAACACCTTCTTGCACTTTCTTCCTCACGCAAGATCATTTCGGATTCAGAATAACTTGAGCAACTTTAATTTTATCAATTAAAGTCGGTTCTACTCGTATATTCGCCATCATCACATGGGTCCCTGGAGTCTTTAACTCTATCTCCATCCTTTGCAAGTCACACAAAATGGGCTTTTGTGTTGTGAATATTGCACTGCACCGATATGATCTTCTACTCAATGCGTCAGCTACCACGTTTGCTTTTCCAGGATGGTATGATCATAATCTTTCAACAGTTCAAACCAACGTCGTTGTCGCATGTTGAGTTCCTTTTGAGTGAAGAAATATTTGAGGCTTTTATGATCCGTAAAGATCTCCACTTTCTCCCCATACAAGTAATGCCTCCAAATCTTTAGTGCGAAGACAACAACTGCCAACTCTAGATCATGAGTAGGATAATTTCTCTCATATTCTTTGAGTTGTCGTGAGGCATAGGCTATGATTTTTCCATGTTGCAGGAGAACACATCCTAACCCTTTGCCCGAAGCATCACTATAGATGACAAATCCCTCCGAACCAGATGGTATTGTTAGAACAGGTGCTGAAATGAGTCTCCTCTTGAGTTCTTGAAAACTCTTCTCACATTCCTCGCTCCAATCGAACTTTGTATCTTTCCGAGTCAGCTAAGTTAGTGGAGTAGCGATTCGAGAAAACCCTTCTACGAATCTCCGATAATAACCAGCTAAGCCGAGAAAGCTACGTACTTTGGTCACTAATTTAGGTTGCTCCCAACTTTGAATAGCTTCAATCTTTGCTGGGTCAACAGATATTCCATGACTTGATACCACGTGCCCAAGGAATGCTACTTCCTCAAGCCAGAACTCTCATTTCTTCAACTTGGCATAAAGCTTATATTCACGAAGCTTTTGGAGTATCAGCCTCAAGTGTTGCTCATGATCTTCACGGGTTTTGGAATATATGAGGATGTCATCAATAAAGACGACCACAAAATGATCCAAATATTCCTTGAATACTTGGTTCATCATATCCATGAAGGCAGCAGGAGCATTAGTCAATCCAAAAGACATAACTAAGAATTCATAATGCCCGCATTAGAGTTCAAGGCGTCTTTGGAATATCCTCGCTTTTAACCTTCGGTGATGACATCCGTAATCTAAGATCGATCTTTGAAAAAAATTGTGCTCCTTGTAACTGATCAAATAGGTCATCAATATGTGGCAATGGGTACCTATTTTTTTTGATGGTGACATGATTCAACTCCCGATAATCAATACAAAGTCGCATACTCCCATCTTTCTTCTTCACGAATAGAACATGAGCAACCCAAGGAGACGCATTTGGGACGAATGAAACCAATGTCTAACAATTCTCCTGCAATTGGGTCTTTAACTCCTGAAGTTCAATAGGAGCCATTCGATATGGAGCTTTGGAAATGGGTTTTGTACCGAGTTCAAGGTCGATACAAAATTCAACTTCACGCTCTGGGAGTAGGCCAGGAAGTTCTTCAGGGAATACGTCAGGAAATTTATTAACAATAGAAATACCCTTCAAATCTGACTTATTTTTGTTTAAATCCGTGACATGAGCTAAGAAAGCTTGACATCCGTTTTTCAATAAACGAATAGCTTTATGGCTTGAGATGACCATGATTGATTTTAATGGTTTGGTTGCTTGAATTCGCATAATAGGTTTATTAGGAATATGAAAGCTAACAACCTTACGAAAATAATCAAGTTTAGCATGATGAGTAGTTAACCAATCAATCCCTATAATCACGTCAAATGCAAGTATTTTTAAGGAGATAAGATCGACAGGTAACGTGCGGTTACCGATTTGAATCAAACAAGACTTATAAACAGTGGATTTAATGAAGGTTTCTCCTAATGGAGTTTCAACAGATAAGTCAAAGTCTAATTTCTCCGGAGTCAAATTTAAACGTTGAGCGCAAGTAGGAGAAATAAAAGAATGGGTAGAACCGGTATCAAATAAGGTATAGACTTCGCTAGAGTTTATGATAAGCTTACCCGTGATGACTTCGTTCGGGTTCCTTGCTTTCTGGGAGGTCACAATAAATGCTCTCCCTTGTACCACCGGTTTTGACTTTTCTGGGACGACCTTTGGTGCTTCCATCCTAGCTGAACTTGTCTTCGGTGAACGACAAAATCGGGCTAGGTGACCTTCTCTTCCACAATTATAACACGCTTTGGATGGCATCGCGCAGTTTGGACTGATATGTCCCTCCCCTCCGCATTTGAAGCATATGATAGGTGGTCGTTCTCCTTCCTTAACCACTTGTTCTTTGGTGCTAACGCCTTTCTATCATTGTTGAATCTCCTTTTCTTGAAATGTCCATTTTACTTGTCTTGGCCATGATTACCATCAAGTGGTTACCATTTTCGCATGTTGATTCCTCCACGTTTGTTGTCACCGCTTCGATGACCGATACCACCGGTATTTTCATCTCACGCCGCCATTTGCTTTTTCTTGGTTGCGTTGACTCGTTCTATCGCTCCAATAACTGAGCCATATTTATAACATCTGAGTACAAACACAGTTTATGAGAAATAAGATATTGACGTATCTCCGGTTTCAAACCTCTTAAAAACATTTGTCTCATTCGCTCCTCATTATCGACCAAATGGGATGCAAACCGGGATAACTCTGCACATTTAGCCTCGTATTGCGACATGGTTATATTTTTTTGTTCCAACTTGATAAACTCCACCTCTTTCATGTGACGAATACTTTCGGGAAAGTACTTATCGTTGAATAGCTCTTGGAACTTCTCCCAAGACATCTTGAGTGCGTCAGGCTGGGTACGTTTTATAGATTCCCACCAGTAATCTGCCTCTTCACGCAACATGAAGGTGGCGAAGGGAATCTTTTTCTCCTCGGAGCATCCCAAGACATCAAATATCTTGGTGATATGCTTTATCCATGCTTCCGCCTTAAGTGGTTTTGGCTCTCCAATAAACTCGGGTGGTCCCAGCTCCTTGAACTGTTTAGCGGTAACCGTCTGAGAGTTTCCAGTGTTTCCAATTATATTTTGGACCGGAGCCGCTCTCGCCTGATGTTGCATGAATTGCATAAAGCCTCTGAACATTCCATCGTTCATCATTTGGTCAGTGTTGTTGTTTGTATGAGGATTGTCGCCTTCCTGATGCACATTATTCTGATTGTTGATCTGTAGAGACTCAACGGTCTCTTGTGCTCCATTGCTATTCTCAATATTCTCGGATGCCATTTTCAAATACTGCCACAAAACAAGGGTTAATTTACATGCAACATATTATCCATATACTCTGACCAACTAATTAAATACCAAATAAACTTAGGTAGTTCATACTAGCGAAGGAATTCCTCGTCTCTCCCCTCCTAGTTCTAGTATCACATCTTAGCCAGGGATCATATCCCTAAGCTTTGATACCAACTGTGACGCCCCCAAAATAGGTATACATCACCTATTCTTGAGTCGTCAAATACATGGTATAGAATTCAAATACAACTTAATAATACAACTGTCGTGTACAATACGACAAAACATAAACTGTGAGTTTGAATACAAATATTGTCTACTAGAGAGTATACAAACTCAAAAAGAGTCCTCATTACAATTATTATCACACTATTTCACTGAATAGTGAGGACTACTAATGCTATCATCTGGTCCGTCACTCCGTTCCCCGACTAGTCCCTGCTACGTTCTCATTTCCTGAAGAGAACAATGAAAGTAAAAGGGTAAGCTTAACTAGCCCAGTAGAAAATATTATGACTAAGATAATGCAGAATATATTATCGTTAGCCTTCAACAGTGTTAAATTGATATAATATAACAACCATCAAGTTTAAGCTGCAATGAACAAGCAATCCATTAAAAGAGTCAAGTAGAGAATAAAATCTACTATCTTTTATGATTTAAAAGGTTTTCATCACTTTTATCATTTGGGACTCGACTTAATAAATAATCCACATCACCGAATCACCCACAATACTACGGCCAAGGATATTCTTTAGTATCACGATCACAATTATCCATGCACTACGGGCCAAGAATATTTGTGTATTCATTAATGGTCATGATCATGCCAATAACTATCCATCAATGCACTACACAGCCAATGAGGACTTTTACCACATCATTTGTAACATTACGGCCATGATTACACCGAATAATCCTCGGTCATAATCATACCAAGTCCATCTATGCGAAGATAGGCCACAGATGACTTTCAACAAAATATAAACATGAGGATGATGACAATGATATAAGAATTCAATAAAACAAGTACAAGAATTAATTTATACAGGAACTAATAACGTCCAAATTATCAACATGATACTGCTTTGTAGAGTAAAATTCAAGAATGCTCAGAAGAATATTTTCATGAAAATATACTGAATGAAGTACAAATATCAAGGATATTCCACTAATTTCATGGAGTATAGAAGTCAAAACTTTAACCAACCGAGTATAATAAGGAATGGAATAACAAAAGAAATCACCGTGCATGCGATAGACTACACACATGCGAGTTATTCCAATGTAATAATAAATAACGGAATCAGTCCCACGTAAAATGCATGCATGTGATATTCAAATGAATAATAAAGACGCAGATCGGTCCCCGGCCAAAAACGCATGAACGAGGATATTCCAAATGTAATAATAAAGACGGAATCGAGTTTACGCGTAGAACGCATGCACAGGATATTCAATAGAATAATAAAAAGCGGAATCGGTCCCACAGAAAAAGCGCAAAGATGGATATTCCAGCGAGTAATAATAAAAGATTTTAACCGTGTCCCGTAGAGAACGCATGCACAAGATATTCCAATGTAATGATAAAGAATGGAACAACAAAAGAATTTCATCAAGTATATGGTAGCTCACAGATCTGAGTTATTCCAATGAATAATAAAGAATGGAATAATGAAGTTCTCTTCATAGATAAGAAAGAAATAGTACTCCCTACCTTTAGAAAAAGCGGATAATTGGAATAGTGAGGTATCGACTTCTCTTCTTCTTTCTATAATTTCTCTTTATAATAATCGCTCTAAAGCTTTTGTGAATTGGTGAGAAATGAAGGAAGAATGAGCTTCTATTTATAGAAAAATATAGTTTCGATAATTGCACGTTTTAGAGCTCGAAAAATTATAGTACAATACCTCCAACTTTTTCTTTATTTTTAATTTAGTCATGGAAGTATTATCAAACTTGCACCACCTCCCTTAATAGTTAATAATGTGATTCAATAGTTTTAGACATGTGAAAATACGAATTACAGTATAGTACCTCCATCTATACCTCCATTTTTAACTTAGTCATGCAAGTATTATCAATCTTGCACCAACTCCCCTAATAGTAACAAGAATGTGAAACAATAGTATACACATGTGAATAAATAGTTATAATCATGTGAAATAATAGCAATCAATTGCTCATTTATCCGGTTAAATACCCGATTGGTCAATATAACCTCCAGACATCAATTATTATCGAAATAATTGTCAATTTTCACTAACACAAATAATTCCAACACAATGAAACCATTTTTATCAAAAATATAAATTTTAAAATTTGAAGTTTGACTTTTCCCAAAAAAGTCAACTGCTGATTTTTTGACCAAATAGTGAATTAGGGAAAATTTTGTGTTTATAGACTATTTTACTAATTTCATCGTTAGGACTCAAATATCACATCATCCGCGTCTCCAAATTCAACTCCAAACACAACTTCAATTTTAATAACATTCATTATTAATATTATAACTCACAATATTTATCAACCAGGTCGTTCCCAGGAAAGATGGGGCTTTCCAATAAGGATTTCTCCCTATTGGCGCGCAATTAGGTGACCAAACCTCTCCTTGACCGAACTTCTAGACATTGTAAATATTACAATTTAATAATATGAATAACTTTGTCGTCTCAATTATTGATTTAATAAAATAACATATTATGCAGATGATACTATGACAATAATCGAATCAATAATATGAGAGATATGATGCAGCAATTATTGTAGAAATAATTGAGTATAACTGAGTGACTTCGCACGTAAGCATTAATAATCAATACCGTGTGCTACTATGCAACCACGCCAGACATCGTACTTTTACTTTACTAAGTAGTTCAATAGTTAACGGTAAAACTTTCGCGTAGTTATTTTCATAAAGTATTTTTGTCGTTTTCTCAATCCAAACAATAATTTAGTTATGGGGTCCACCAATGATTGTCTTGGTTATACGAATATTCCTGTTAAAGCGAATATTTCCAGAAGCAATCGAATATTATATAACAACTTGCGTATTTTGCAAAATTTGTAAATATTACCCACAACTATAACATTATATCAAATCCACACCATAATATTCAAAAATATATTTTGAGAAAATTTAATCTTTATTCAAAAAATTGGGGTCTTACAGTATATGGCTGCCTACGTACTCCCATTGATGATGGGAGATTAGGTCTGCGTAGTTCCAACTTGGCGTGAAAATGTTCAACGTTGTAAGTGGTGAGAAAGGTGAGAAGGGTGTAGAGATGTTTTTGTTATTTTTTTCTTTTTGTTATTTTTTTGTTTTTTTGTTTTTTTTTTGTTTTTTTTCCTTTTATTTTTGTTGTTGTTTTTTTCTTTTGTTTTTTTTCTATTTACATGCATGGAAAATAAAAGGCATACTGCGAAGAAAGTGATATCGTCTCACCATCTCCTGGAACTTACAATTGTATCCTATGGATCTACATCTTCTTGGCTAGTTGAGGCCTGATAGTCTAGTTGTCAGTGGTTATATTGCCTTCAAGGCTCACGATAGAGGTTACCTCTTGGTTCTAAATGTCTTCACTTATGGCCATAACTTGATCGCTTTCTGATTCAGTACATTCCTCAGGGACGCTTAAACTAGACCCATCGCACAAAGGTATTAACTCCTGATTCTTTGATGGGTTGGTTTCCCCGACAACTTTACCACCTTTTTCTTCATCCGTTCCTTCACCTTTTTCTCGGGCTTGAGAGGATTCGATCATGAAATCTCCCTCGAACTGTTGTTGCATTTCTTGCAAGGAACTTTCTTTTTTGTCTTTTCCTTCCTTGGAAAGGATTATTATTTCCTCCTCCTCATCCAAGGTGATAAAATCAGGAACGTGGTTGATATTTTTTGACCACAGGATGTTTGATGTTGGCAGAGGAATCTCATTTAGGGATTCCTTTGTCTCCTCTGTCATTCTTTGCATTGGGATCAGTCTACCTTGTGTTTTGCCAGAATTGGCGCTCATAGCCTTCACCTCCTTTGAACTACCTGTCTCGAGGGGACATCTTTAGCTTTTTATTTCCTTTTCGCCTTTTTTGGTCATGGGGAATTCTATCTCCAGCTCTCCATTTTCAATGAGATCCTGGAATTTATGTCGCAAAGACCAACATTCCTCAGTCGCATGTCTAGGTGAGTTAGAATGGTAGAGACATATCTTGGTGGAATCATAACTCTTTATTTTGGGATTTATAGGAGGCAGCAACTCAGTAATCCTTCCTTCGCTTATCAGAAAGTGTAACATTTCTTCATTTGATTTGCTCAGAGGGGTGAATTTTTGGGCTCTTGTGGAGGTTGTTTGATCTTTCTTCTTTGAGAAATCGCATTCCCCCAAGTGATTTTTTCGCTGACGATATCTTCTAGCAATTTTATCATCCCCCTTTTCTTGTACTTTCAGCCTGCTTTGATATTCTTCATTTAACTGGCACATCCTGGAGAGATATGGGTTTGTATTATGGTTGACCTCTTTTTTCTCTTGGCTTTCTGATAGTTGAGTAAAAAACTGCCTCGTTTCCTGATGTTGGCGCACTATCAGCTTAGCCAGCAGATTTACTTAATTCTGGATCGTCTCTAATTTTTGCATTACTGGCATACCCTCCTCTGAGTTTTCCCACTCTAGGACATTTGTTCTGTGCCTTTGGGGTATTCCTCCACTCTTCGTATGTACTTACGATTTGGATACATTTCAGCGCTTCTTGACCCGATCATGTTTACTTCCTCCGTACCATGCTGCAACAGAAGGTTGGCATTGACATTTTGTTGATCGGGTTGTTGGACCATAATACTGCCACTTTCGATCAGATTTTTAATCTTATGCTTTAAGGACCAACAATCTTGTGTATCGTGTCCTGGAGACCCTGGGTGGTAAGCACATCTCTGGCTCGGATTGTATCTTTTGCTCCCTGATTCTAGAGGTGGAGCAAGTTCGGTAATTTTCTTGTTATCTATTAATATCGCCAATAAATTTTCAAGGGAATCGTCTAGTGGAGTGAACACCCGATTTTCCGTTCTTTAAAATTTTCTTTTTCTATCCTGGCATTGGTTGAATGCAGCCTTTTGTTGAGATGACAGATTGTCTTTCTTTTTCCAAATGGGGGGAGTGTAGTTTTATCTCCTAGCTTGCCCCTGTACAACAAGGGATACATCTTCACTGCCTTTATCGGGTACCCCCTTGGGATCGTTCGCATACTTTCCAGTCTGTATATGTTTGGTGACTGCTTCTAAGGCAGCAAAGTCTTTAATCTTTCATGCCTTCAGGCCCATCTCTGTCATTTCGCAGTGTTTAATCATTTTCGAGAATGGCTATCCTATGTCTACTAGGATCCTCTCATAGTAAGGAGACTCTTGGATATCAATAAACGTCATTACCATCTTAGTTTCTGTCATTGATGGAATGACTTTCACTGCCAGATGTCTCCACCTTTGGGCATATTCTCGAAAAGACTCGGTACTTTGCTTTTTGACTTTAGTCACTTGGTATCGATCTGGTGCCATTTGTGACTGAAAACTGTACTGATTTAGAAAATTATGGGCCAATTCTTCCCAGTTGTGGATTTTGGCATTGTCAAGTTGGGCATACCAGGCTTTAGCCTATCTAGTGAGACTCTTTTGAAAAAGTTGCACTATGAGGCTTTCATCTTCAGCATAAGACCCCAGTTCACCAATGTACACTTTTAGGTGCGTATGGGGATCGTCTACCCCATTGTACTTTTCAAACTCTGGGATTTTGAATTTGTCAGGATATCGAGCCCCTGAGAATATGCAGAGATCTGAATAGGTGACACTTCCATAGTTTCCAGTCCCTTTGATTGATTGTATAGTTTCCTCCATTTGTTGGGCTTTTTTTCTTACATCCCCAGTTTATCGATCATCCCTGAGTTTTGTGATTTCAGGGGTTTGTTGGTTCCTTTATTGGAATGAGGTTCAGGTATCTGGGTTTCTATCTTTTTGCCAATACCCTGACTGCCCCTTGGTGTGAATGACTCTGGTTAAGTAGGCATTGTCTGGCCTTGAGTGTTTTTACTTTGTTCTTTTAGAAAGATAGCCAATTCTGCTATCTGATTCCTTAATTCTTCGAACTCCTCTCGAGAAACAGGAGTAGGATCAGGCTGAACACTTGTAGCCATGTCTGATGGTGGGCTTAGTGCCTTTTTGGATTTTGAACAGGCAACGGGATCCATGGCTTCCCTACAAAAAGACTTATGTAGTTTAGTCTTTGGAAATGTGGAAATGTTACATGCTATATGATGTATCCATTTTAGGAGTATTTATCCTGCAAAATGGATGTCAGTTGTTTGTAAGACAAGATAACATGTCAGATAAAAAGGGAATACATGTACACATTCATTCATATTTTTCCATTACATTGAGATTGACATGGAAATAAAATTACAAGTAATTATAATTACAAGCAATTGAAATGGGAAAGTATGAAGAGACTTTTCTTCGCGTTTGGTTTATCAGAGGCTGACCTATCTTAGGCTACTCTCGCGACTTTTTGGCATGAAGGTTCCCAAATCATCGCAATTTACTTGATGGGAAGTTAATTCAGCCTTTCAATTAGAGCAAATTTGGGTGGTGCCTTTCCTGAGCCTCATTGGAATTAGTCTTCCTACGAGTCCAGTAATCAAACACCGACAGGATAGCCTCCTGGTGGAGGAACCACACAACATACATTCACATGCAACGTGTCTCACCGTATGGAAATGATGACATGTGCGAAACACTAATATCACAATCAGATATGGTGCGAATCACCACGTGCAATAAATAAATGCATTTGTACACATTCATTTCAATGTAAATGCAACATCCACACACAAGCATATAATAGTTTTGAAAAGTTTGTAGTAGTGGCTTAAGTCCTCTTACTGGAAGTCCCCAGCAGAGTAGCCACATGTCGACGTCGAGATTTTTATTTGTCCCTTTTCTGTTCTTGTCTTTTCGTGTTCTTATGTTAGGTGAGATTTGTTTGAAAAAATAAGTTGTGAAAAGGTCCGACATGTATATGTTGATGATTGGACTGTAAGATTCGTCAGTTAGTTTTTTAAATGGTTGTACCAACACAACCGATAAAAGATTTGCACATTGACCCAGTGATGTTACACTGCTTAACGGGTCTGTGAAACCAAGATTCGTTAGGGTCCAGGGACTTGGTTATGCGAAAGGAAGGTGTTAGGCACCCCCCGACATCCGTGTTGCCACGGTGGCCGCCACTTTTTAATTAAATTGCTATATGAATGTGTGTGTGTGTGTGTGTGTGTGGATCAATGTGCAATTATTTGGAAGTAGTGTTATGCCTTGTTGCACCTATATACAAAGGGTTTGAATTTATGTATAAAAATTTAGTTTTAACAAGATATAGCAGTGATATTTTGTAAAAAGAGGTTTTTCAAACCCTTGGACTCAATAGTAATTGAGGCCATTGATACTTCCATTTTTATTATGTGTTCGGATAATCAACCACCACGAAGCACCACCACGGGGGATTAAAAATATAAATAAAGCAGTAAAAAACCAATCAACCACCACGAAGCACCTCCATGGGGGATTGAGAAAATATAAATAAAGTAGTAAAAAACCCAGTCAACCACCACGAAACACCTCCATGGGGAATTGAGAAAAATGTAAATAAAGTTGTAAAAGCGATCAACCGCCACGAAGTAAACTCCAAGCGGGACGAAATGTAAATAAAGTTGTAAAAGGTCACGAAGTAAACTCCAGGCCTGATAGAAATTTAAATAAAGCGGTAAAAGGCCACGAAGTAAACTCCAGGCCAGACTGAAAATATAAATAAATATATATATATATATATATAAAAGCGATAAACGCACTGGACATATATCGATCCAGGCTCGTTTCGTTAATTCTTGGTCGAGGATATATATATATATATATATATATATATATATATATAGCGGTAAATGCACCGGATGTGAAATCTAGGCTCAATCAAACAGAGTTTGATTGCAATAACATATATATAAGTATTTATATATATAAAAGCAGTAAACGCTCCGGATGTAAATCCAGGCTCAATCGAGGAATAACTCAATAATGTTAGTGTATATATATATAATATAAATATATATACAAAAAGAAATAAAAGCCACGGACCGAAGTTCGGGCATACACACGCATCACGACTCTCAACGTGCAGAACTGTGTGTGCACAGTAGTGGAGAAAGGCTTTAGAAAGTGTAAGATGGCTTACAGTGGACTGCCAAAGAAGACTTCAATGACTTTAAATGGATGAACACTCAGCTGCCGCCGGTAAAAATATAACAATATAGAAGCTCACAAGTGTTTAAAATGAGAAAGAACTCAGTTTATAGTGTGTACCTGTGGCTGCCCGGGGTGCCCCGAGCAATGTGGGTCTCATCGTCTCAAAGTACGTGCACTCGGACAACGTGTTGTTCGCTCGAACCTTCATAACTTTTAATCCAGGAGTCCGATGGAAGCGTACCATACCATTCCAGAAAGCTCTTTCTGAGGGTTATGCAATGTCATAAGTTTTGCCCCTTTTTGAATCCAGGAAGATGGGTCCATGACCAAAATGGCATTTCCGGGTTTCCGTCAGGTAGTCCGTTGAACTGTTTTGCGTAGTTTGCACTCAGAAGTTAAAATATGGTTCTTGTGGGACTTCTTTTGAATCAATTTGAGTGAAATGAGTGTATTTGATTTGAGTTGAAGTTGAGTTGTCAAAATGACTATTTTGCCCCTCCCGGGGTTATCTCCGATTTTCGCACAATTATAGCAGTCTTTTCTCAGGGTTATCTCAGAGGTTAGCTTGATGTTGACTCTGACTGTCCTCAGGGTTATCTCTGATGTTGGCTTGACCTCCCGGGGTTGACTCCGGGCATTTGACTTGATCTCCCGGGGTTATCTCCGGGGCTGGAACTGACTTTCCCAAGGTTAACTTTGGGGTT